>JAJQKJ010002261.1:2500-7500 GCA_029574335.1 Rana kukunoris | reverse complement strand
GCTGAGATCCAGGAACCAGTAGAAAAGGATTTGGCCCCGTGCAGAAAAGAAGAAGAAACTCAGCTTTTTGTACATATAACTTGGCTGTTGGCACCACGGGGGGGGGGCACCATCCTTTCCATTCTCTCCAAAACGATAAGGGAAAGGGCTATGCGACCATTTTAAATACCAACAGCTCTTAAGAGTCGCTCCTTAAACACGAAGCAATGGCGATCGACCCCCCCGAGCGCCGACCGTGGTGAAAAGCCAACTCCCGAGATCCTCCGCGCTCCGTCCGCGGCCGGAGGAACCCGACACGGATAATCTCTCTGCGTTGTTTGTACGCCTTAATATGGAGTTTGGCATTGGCGAGGTTCACAGGGACGGCTCAGCCTTAAATAACCGTCTCTTTCCTGTTTGCCGCTTATTTATACATATTACTGGCCGATGGATTGAAGGCTTTCGCCGAGCGAGATTTAGTTGCCCGGTGGTCCGGCTTACAGTGGAAGGAGTTCTATACAGAGCAGACAGTTGTAGCCGCTTCCCAAAAAAAGTTCTGCTCATCCCCCTATGGACCAGAGAAAGACTCATCGCAGAAGTCTAAACCGGTTTCCAATCTAACATCTGAACAATGTTTATAAACAATGTTACTTTTTATCTCTCTCCGTCTCCAGTCTGATCAATGTACTGTATATAAAACGCCTTATTTTGTATCTCTCCATCTCCCTCCTAAATAATGTTATTTTGTATCTCTCCATCTCCAGTCTCAAAGATATAATTTGTATCTCTCCATCTCCAGTCCAAACTTAGGGCCAGATTCAGAGAGCCCTTACGCCTGTGTAACTGGTGTTAGACTGAAGTAATTTCGAATTACGCGCGTTTTTTAGCTAGTCGGAAACCTCAAACCATGAATAGACGGCTGCGGGCTTCAATCCGACTGGATTACGTGTTCGTACGCCTTCGGGTCTACGCTGCAATAAAATTGCGGCCACTGGGTGGACTTCCCGTCGTTTTCCGCGTCGGGGTATGCTAATGAGCTTTTGCCGGCGATCCCCGAAATTACGATCTTCAATCGCAATCTCTTACGGCACCTTTAGTCATCTTTTATTTGCGCAACACTATACCAGCTTTTTGCTGCTCTAATATTAGACAGCCCATGTTAAGTATGGCCGTCGTTCCCGCGTCGAATTTATACGTTTTCCGACGTCTTTTATTATTTTTTTACGTAAGTCGTCCGGGAATAGGAATGTTCGCAATTCTGAACGGAGCATGCGCAGTTCGATCGCCGCGGGGACGCGCCTAATTTAAATGCTTCACGCCCCCTAATCGCGTATTTCGATTACGCGGCGAGAAATAGACTCCGCCGCCGTATCGTACGGGCAAAAATCAACCAGGATTCGGTGTAGAGCCTGGTAAAATATGGCAGCGTAGAGTATTTCGATTACGCAGCGCAAGATTAAGTGTATCTGAATCTGGCCCAATGTTTATAAACAATGTTACTTTGTATCTCTCCATCTCCCTCCTAAATAATGTTATTTTGTATCTCTCCATCTCCAGTCCAAACAATGTTTATAAACAATGTTACTTTGTATCTCTCTATCTCCCGTCTCAAAAATGTAATTTGTATCTCTCCATCTCCAGTCTAACCAATGTTTATAAACAATGTTATTTCGTATCTCTATCTCCCATTTGCACAGGGTTGGCCACAATGTTACAAGAACAAAGAGTAAGAAAAAAGGGAAGGAGTTACAGAAAAAAAAAATACAACATGGGCATAGGAGGACACATCATAAAATCAACAAAATGAGGAGAAACTCTCTCCTCTGATCAATGTTATAAACAATGTTACTTTACAAACATTGATCAGACAGTAGACAGATATACAAAGTTACATTGTTTATAAACATTGATCAGACAGGAGATGGAGAGATACAAACAATGTTACTTTGTATCTCTATCTCCAGTCTGATCAATGTTTGTAAACAACTTAACTGTGTATCTCTCCATCTTAATAAAAGGCCAAATCTAGCAGAAAAGGAAAAAAAAAAAGTCGTGGACAAAATTAAAATAAACTCTCTCCTCTGAACAATGTTTCTAAACAATGTTAATTTGTATCTATCGCCAGTCTGATCAATGTTTGTAAACAATGTTACTTTGTACCTCTCCATCCTAATAAAAGGGCAAATCTAGCAGAAAAGAAAGAAGAAGAAAAAATGATGTGGGCATAGGAGGGCAACAACATAAAATCAACAAAAGGAGGAGAAACTTTCTTCTGAACAATGTTTGTAAACAATGTTACTTTGTATCTCTCCATCTCCCATCTGCACAGGGCTGGCGACAATGTTATATGCACAAAGACAAAGAAAAGGGATGGAAAAAAAAAAAAGATGTAGGCATAAGGAGGGCAAACCATAAAATCAACAAAATGGGGAGAAACTCTCTCCTCTGAACAATGTTTATAAACAATTTGACTCTGTATCTATCGCCTGTCTGATCAATGTTTGTAAACAATGTTACTCTGTAGAGCTCTATCTCCTGTGTGATCAAGGTTCATAAACACAACGTTACTTTTATTTTATCTCTATCGCCTGTCTGATCAATGTTTGTAAACAATGTCACTTTGTCTCTCCCCATCCTAATAAAAGGGCAAATCTAGCAGAAAAGAAAGAAGAAGAAAAAATGATGTGGGCATAGGAGGGCACGCCATAAAATCAACAAAATGAAGAGAAACATTGATCAGACGAGAGATAGAGAGATACAAAGTTACATTGTTTATAAACATTGATCAGGCGGGAGATAGAGAGATACAAAGTTACATTGTTTATAAACATTGATCAGGCGGGAGATAGAGAGATACAAAGTAACATTGTTTGTATCTCTCTATCTTCGGTCTGGACAATGATTATAAACAATGTTATTTTGTATCTTTCCATCACCCATCTCATCTGATGAATGTTTGTAAACAATTTTACTTTGTAAATCTCCATCTCCCATCATTTTTTTATTTTTTTTTACTATCTCCTGTCTAAACAATGATTATAAACATTGATCAGACTGGAAACAGAGAGATACAAAGTAACATTGTTTATAATCATTGTTCAGACTGAAGATAGAGATACAAACAATGTTACTTTGTACCTCTCCATCCTAATAAAAGGGCAAATCTAGCAGAAAAGAAAGAAGAAGAAAAAATGATGTGGGCATAGGAGGGCAACAACATAAAATCAACAAAAGGAGGAGAAACTTTCTTCTGAACAATGTTTGTAAACAATGTTACTTTGTATCTCTCCATCTCCCATCTGCACAGGGCTGGCGACAATGTTATATGCACAAAGACAAAGAAAAGGGATGGAAAAAAAAAAAAGATGTAGGCATAAGGAGGGCAAACCATAAAATCAACAAAATGGGGAGAAACTCTCTCCTCTGAACAATGTTTATAAACAATTTGACTCTGTATCTATCGCCTGTCTGATCAATGTTTGTAAACAATGTTACTCTGTAGAGCTCTATCTCCTGTGTGATCAAGGTTCATAAACACAACGTTACTTTTATTTTATCTCTATCGCCTGTCTGATCAATGTTTGTAAACAATGTCACTTTGTCTCTCCCATCCTAATAAAAGGGCAAATCTAGCAGAAAAGAAAGAAGAAGAAAAAATGATGTGGGCATAGGAGGGCACGCCATAAAATCAACAAAATGAAGAGAAACATTGATCAGACGAGAGATAGAGAGATACAAAGTTACATTGTTTATAAACATTGATCAGGCGGGAGATAGAGAGATACAAAGTTACATTGTTTATAAACATTGATCAGGCGGGAGATAGAGAGATACAAAGTAACATTGTTTGTATCTCTCTATCTTCGGTCTGGACAATGATTATAAACAATGTTATTTTGTATCTTTCCATCACCCATCTCATCTGATGAATGTTTGTAAACAATTTTACTTTGTAAATCTCCATCTCCCATCATTTTTTTATTTTTTTTTACTATCTCCTGTCTAAACAATGATTATAAACATTGATCAGACTGGAAACAGAGAGATACAAAGTAACATTGTTTATAATCATTGTTCAGACTGAAGATAGAGATACAAACAATGTTACTTTGTATCTCTCTATCTCCCGTCTGATCAATGTTTATAAACAATGTTACTTTGTATCTCTCTATCTCCCGGCTGATCAATGTTTATAAACAATGTTACTTTGTATCTCTCCATCTTAATAAAAGGCCAAATCTAGGCATTCTGGAATTAGGAGATGAGGGTTTATATCAGGGATCCTCAAACTACGGCCCTCCAGCTGTTACAGAACTACAAATCCCATGAGGCATTGCAACACTCTGACATTCACAGACATGACTAGGCATGATGGGAATTGTAGTTCCTGAACACCTGGAGGGCCATAGTTTGAAGACCCCTGGTTTATATAGTGAAAGTGACAATAGAGACGTTCTCCGCCATTGTTTACTTGTGTCGCCAATCGCTGTAAATCAGCAGTTGATATCCAATTAACTTTGATTTAACAGCAACCACGTGAATTTACTTTGAGACACCAAAAACAAAAGTATGTGCCCCCCCCCCCACTCAATTATTGTTCCGGTGTCCAACCTGCATTAGAGATGTACCGGGATGGTTGCAATGGGGGAGGGAGGGGGGGTGACGCACCGTCCCGGCGTTCCTATAGGCCGTGTCAATATTGGATATTGGGCGCTCCATAGACAAGCTGTGATATTTTATTTATGATGTGGAAATTGCATCCTCAGAAGCCGGAGAAGAAGACAAACACTCAGCTGTTTGTCTTTTTATTTAATTTTTTCGCTCGGCCCCCCCACCGGCCCCCGGCTCCCGGCATCCTCCCCGGCTCCTCGCTGGTCACATTGGACTGACATTTACAAACATTTCATGTTGATCTAACACGGGTCACATCAATCAGCCGTACAGTTTCAATGACACTTTGTTAAATAAACTGTCATGAAAGATTTATAGAGAATTTGATAAAAGTAAAGAAGATATAGTCG
>JAJQKJ010001232.1:227500-231599 GCA_029574335.1 Rana kukunoris | reverse complement strand
TAGAAGTCAAAACCCTGGGAAAGAGAGACCACCCTAGGAGAAACTCTATAACTTGTTTTGAGTGTGGTGCCAAAGGACCTTCCTGAGCCAATGCATGTGGGCTATGGGAAGAAGATTCCTCAGACTTTTGTGGACTTATTTGTTTAGCCTGGTAGAAGGGGGACATACCTTCTGAGTACCTGTCCCTGCTGGACAAACAAGAGACAGTGGCCCTAGTGGACTCTGGCAGTGCCCTGACTCTGGTAACCAGTAAATTGGTAAAACCTTGTTGGATTCAGAAGCATAGAACCATGGGGTATTGTGTATGTATTGTGTATTCATGGGTGTACTGTGCGGTATCTCCTACTGCCAACATAGAGGTGTTAGTACAGGGCAGTTTGGTAAAGGGTCGTAGCAGTGTTAGCTCTCGTCTACCATATCCTTTGATAATAGGCAAGGAAATTTTCCTAATTTCCATGCACTTTTACAGCCCCCTTTGATGGGAGAACAAGGGAATCGGAAGCGGAGTATTTCCCTTTACTCATCCTGACTTGTATATCCCTAATCCAAAAAGAGGTAAAAAAAGACGGGAAAACAGGGAGAGCAAGCTAAGATTTAATAGGGCCGTCAATGAAGTCCTGTTAAATGAGCATGGGGAGCAGTCTAGGAGAGGCAGGGCCAGGCGACAGGCAGAAGATGAGGCAGAGGTTGGTCAACCAGAACCCAGCCCAGAGGCAACCAGTGAAGGTGATGAGGGGGATACAGATATCCTGGATATTTCGGATATTTCGGGTAGTGGCTTTGGCCAAAACCAGGCAGATGATCCCCTGTTGCAGGAGTAACGCTGTAGAGGTTAATGGGGTACCAGTGGAAGGGGCAACAGAAAAGGCCTATCCCTACTTTATCCTCAAAAACTCTCTTCTTTACAGAGTAACCTCTGAGGAGGGACAAGAACTTGAACAACTGGTTGTGCCCTTATCATACACCTGAAAAGTCCTGGATTACTCTTAGGCCTCGTACACACGAGGGGATATGTCCGCTGAAAACGGTCCGATGGACCGTTTCAGCAGACATCTCCGCTCGTGTGTATGGGCTAGCGGACAGATTTCTCTCCCGACAGATTTCAAAGCATGCTTTGAAATCCATCCGGTGGAATCTGTCCGCCCGACATGTCTGCTGGTTAGTACACTTACCAGCAGACATGTCGTCCCCCCGCCGCCGCGCCGCCGCCGAATGGATTCGGCGCATGCGCGGAAGTGTTTAACTTCCTGGTGCGGTGACGTGGCGGTGACGTGGCGGCGTCAACGTCACCGCCGCGTCACCGCGCCGTCCGGCGGCGGGGAATTTGATCCGATGGTGTGTACACGCCATCGGATCAAACTCCCGATCGGACATATCCGATGGAAATGGTCCGCGGACCGTTTTCATCGGATATGTGCGATCGTGTGTACGAGGCATTACTATCACTCTCATCTTCTGGGGGGACACTTAGGGGTGAAGAAAAACAAAGAACAGGTGCTCAGGAGGTTCTTTTGGCCTGGGGTATATGAGGGGATTAAAAGGTATTGTGCTTCTTGCCCAGAATGCCAACTGGCATCTCCAAGACCGAAGTTGAGAGCCCCTCTCATACCTCTCCCCATAGTCTACGTTCCTTTTGAGAGGATTGGCATGGACCTAGTGGGTCCCTTAGAGAAAACAGCTTGAGGGCACCAGTGCATCCTTGTCATTCTCCACTATGCCACTAGATACCCGGAAGCCATTCCACTACGCAAGGCTAATGCTAAAAGTATTGCGAAAGAGTTGGTTCAGATGTTTACACGGGTGGAGATTCCAAGACGTTGCTCACGGTCCAGGGGACACTGTTTGTCTCCCGTATTATGAAAGAGCTATGTCAGCTATTTAAGGTACAGACTCTGAGAACATCAGTGTATCACCCCCAGACAGACGGGTTGGTAGAAAGGTTTAACTGGACCCTAAAAGGGATGTTGAGAAAAGTTGTTATCAGGGATGGGAAGGATTGGGACTTGTTACTTTCTTACCTGTTGCTTGCAGTTCGAGAGATTCCCCAAAGTTCTACGGGCTTCTCTGCCCATCTGAGCTTTTATATGGTAGGCATCCCAGGGGTATACTGGATGTTCTAAAGGAAACCTGGGAAGAACAGGGAGTAACTGGGACCAATGTGCTCCAGTATGTTGAAGATATGTGGGTGCGTATGGCTCAGATTGCTCCTCTTGTGCGCCAGCATATGGAGCAGGCACAGAATCGGCAGAAGTCCTACTATAAAAATGCAGAAAGTACTGTAAACGTGGCCCTTCCTAATAAGTACAGCTCAAGCGCTCAGGATAGAGCTCCACAGATACCCAAAACAAGGTATAATTAAAATATATACACAAGTGAAAGCAGCTTCTTAAATAAAGAGATATAACTTAAAAAGAAGAAATGAAAGCAGACTCCACAGATAATCAAAACGTGTACCTGTACATTTGTGTGAATGGTAGTTAGTGTGATGCCCAGCATAGGTGTGCTTTTAAATGAGTGCTCCAATCACCAGGGGATGTACACCGGGTGGGGGGATAAAAGTCCCCTTCGGGGGATCCACTCACCAGATGCCCAGATATACAGCATTAAATACACCTCCGTATTCCCGTCTATAGTTGTCACTTTTACAATGTAATGGTGTTCAATCCCGCATGTAACAGAATGGCTCGTGACACCCAGAGACGTTGGAAGGATGAGAGATACTCCTGTGCCAGCAGCAACAATAACTCTTGGGTTGAAATTCACCCTGTGGCCTTTTGGGTGTAGGGTGGCTAATAGTGAATTATAATTCCTTTACTAACAGATGGGACATTATTAATACTTCATACTTCATATTTCAAGACTGAGATATCACAAGGAGTTCATGATGACATGACCAGGTCAACCAGACAGTGACTCATACCTTTGTATACTAGGCTATTGAAATATCTTAAGGTGTTGGCTATTCACTGTAAAGACATTCCTTTGAAAAGGTGTTGATTGCACCCACTCTCACAAGACTCTGCCATTGTGTGATAGTGTTTGGTTTTTATGTCATTGTCTACTGGAATGTCATGCTCTCTGAGTTAACTCTATTGAAGATGCGGTGCCGACAAGTCTACATGGTTAGCTTATCTGAATGCCTTTTAGAGTGTGATTGAAGCCCCCTATGGTGTGAAGGGGGGTGGAGATTGCATTGTCCTGTGATTAACTGCATTATGCTTGAGACTGTATAAGAAGCTGAGAAAATACCAATAAATTGTGATATCTTTGGAAGCAAGTGCAGAGCTTGAGTCTCGTCTTGTTTATGGGAATGGCATATCCATCGTGTATGCAAGATCGTGTATGCAAGATTGTCAGAGTGTGTCAGATAAGCTTGGCAGGTCGTAAACGGTGGCGACCGTTACACCGCAAATATATGAGGAAAATAAAATTTATATAGAGCAGTATTGTTTTGGAAAGTTTAATAAACCCAAAGATTCAATACCCCCTTGTACATAAATGCATACCAGAAAACAATAAAAAACAGGCAAATAATGTGCTCAAACGTTGACCCTGAAGACCGCCGTGGAGAAGTTCCTCTTAGCGTCTTCCAGGTTTGGCCCCGTGGAACGCACACAAGACTTCCGGTTGCGATGTTGGAGAGTGACAAAAACCAAGCGACTTTTGCCACAGTGTAACTAGTGAGTGAAAAAGATTGAGAATCCAAAAAGAATCTCTATCGAAAATCTGTGTGGGTGAACATATAAACCATGCTTACATAAATGTAAAAGATATGTATATGAAATGATGTAAGAAATATAATAATGAGTCCGAAAACATAAGTAGCCAGATTCAGGTAGGGCGGCGTATTGTTAGGCGGACGTAGCGTATCGAATATACGCTACGCCCCTGCAACTTAGAGAGGCAAGTGCTGTATTCACAAAGCACTTGCTCCCTAAGATACGGCGGCGTAGCGTAAATGGGCTGGCGTAAGCGCGCCTAATTCAAAGTAGTTGGAAGGTGGGCGTGATACATGTTAATGAACCATGACCCCATGCGCCGTCCGTCGATGTATCCCAGTGCGCATGCTCAGAATCACTTCGGATAGAACACTGTCTAC
>JAJQKJ010001232.1:62500-222500 GCA_029574335.1 Rana kukunoris | reverse complement strand
CATTGTCTACAGGAATGTCATGCTCTCTGAGTTAACTCTATTGAAGATGCGGTGCCGACAAGTCTACATGGTTAGCTTACCCGAATGCCTTTTAGAGTGTGATTGAAGCCCCCCATGGTGTGAAGGGGGGTGGAGATTGCATTGTCCTGTGATTAACTGCATTATGCTTGAGACTGTATAAGAAGCTGAGAAAATACCAATAAATTGTGATATCTTTGGAAGCAAGTGCAGAGCTTGAGTCTCGTCTTGTTTATGGGAATGGATATGGATCATGTATGCAAGATTGTCAGAGTGTGTCAGATAAGCTTGTCGTGGTTGGATGGAAGGTCGTAAACGGTGGCGACCGTTACACCGCAAATATATGAGGAAAATAAAATCCATATAGAGCAGTATTGTTTTGGAAAGTTTAATAAACCCAAAGATTCAATACCCCCTTGTACATAAATGCGTACCAGAAAACAATAAAAAACAGGCAAATAATGTGCTCAAACGTTGACCCCGAAGACCGCCGTGGAGAAGTTCCTCTTAGCGTCTTCCTGGTTTGGCCCCATGGAACACACACGAGACTTCCGGTTGCGATGTTGGAGAGTGACAAAAACCAAGCGACTTTTGCCACAGTGTAACTAGTGAGTGAAAAAGATTGAGAATCCAAAAAGAATCTCTATCAAAAATCTTTGTGGGTGAACATATAAACCGTGCTTATATAAATTTAAAAGATATGTATATGAAATGATGTAAGAAATATAATAATGAGTCCGAAAACATACGAGCCAGATTCAGGTAGGGCGGCGTATTGTTAGGCGGACGTAGCGTATCGAATATACGATACGCCCCTGCAACTTAGAGAGGCAATTGCTGTATTCACAAAGCACTTGGTCCCTAAGATACGGCGGCGTAGCGTAAATGGGCTGGCGTAAGCCCGCCTAATTCAAAGTAGGTGGAAGGTGGGCGTGATTATTACATGTTAATGAACCATGACCCCATGCGCTGTCCGTGGATGTATCCCAGTGCGCATGCTCAGAATCACGTCGGATAGAACACTGCCTACGACGTGAACGTAACTTACACCCAGCCCCATTCACGTACGACTTATGTAAAAAACAACGTAAAAATGACGGCTGTTCCGACGTCCATATGTTTGCATGGGATGCGCCATATTTTTGGTGGTTTATCTTTACGCCGGAAAAACGCCTTACGTAAAAAGCATGGATTACTGCATCGGGCGTACGTACGTTCGTGAATCGGCGAATTTTGCATTTCATTTGCATATTTAACCACTTCCTTACTGGGCACGTATAGCCCTTCCTGACCAGGTGAAATTTCAGCTTCTGGCACTGCGTCGCTTTAACTGACAATTGCGCGGTCGTGCGACGTGGCTCCCAAACAAAATTGGCGTCCTTTTTTTTCCACAAATAGAGCTTTCTTTTGGTGGTATTTGATCATCTCTGCGGTTTTAATTTTTTGCGCTATAAACAAAAAAGAGCGCCAATTTTGAAAAAAAAAATGTTTTACTTGCTACTTATAATAAATAGCCAATTTAAAAAAAAAAAAAACTTTTTTTTTCTCAGTTTAGGCCGATATGTATTAATCTACATATTTTTGGTTAAAAAAATCGCAATAAGCGACTGGTTTGCGCAAAAGTTATAGCGCTTACAAAATAGGGGACAGAATTATTATTAATTTCTTTTATAATTTTTTTTACTAGTAATGGCGGCGATCTGCGATTTTTATTGGCCAATTACGCGCACCCTCTAGTGGCCAGGAAGAGCGCAGGACGCATATATGCGTCCAGTCAGAGATTCAGCAGGACCCGGCAGCCGCATATATTCGTACGGCTGTCGGGAAGTGGTTAACTATGCGCCCACAATATGCTGGCGTAGGCAAGTTACGTTGGACGGCTGAAGCCTTGTTTTTCGGCATATCTCGCTTTGTGAAACGGCGTAAAGATGCGACGGCACACATTTGAAATTACGGCGGCGTATCTGGAGATACGCCGGCGTAAAGGTTCCTGATTCTGGCTAATATTATATGAATTACAATTCTGGCAATCTGGCTAATATTATATGAATTACAATTCTCTACGTAAATAAAGTGAGTGAAAGTTATGTGAAAATAAGTAAAATGTGAAGTTGATAAATACAGATAAAATAACAAGAGTGTTGAACCCAGAATAGATATAAAATATAAATCAACTACGACATGTGTTATATTTGGACTAGAATGTTTGTAGAAACGGGATAGCTTTGTGTGAAGTTGACTATTTAAATAATAAAATGTGAATTAACCCCCGGGTCAAAGAAATAGCCCAAATAAAGAAGTTCATCAGAATGCGCATGATGGCCACAATGCATAGAGCGTTGGAGATACAAGTATTGATATATGAGTATGTATGTAAATATGGATATAAATATATGAAAATATATATATATGTGTATATATATATATATATATATAGGGCCAGATCCACGTACATAGACGCATATTTATGTGGGCGTAGTGCATCTCCGATCCGCTACGCCAACATACGCCAGAGAGGCAAGCACTGTATCCACAGACCAAATGCTCCTAACGATGCGCCAGTGTAACGTAAATTAGTCGGCGTAAGGCGGCGCAATTCAAAGTAGGAGGGAAGTGGGCGTGATCCATTTAAATGAACCGTGACCCCATGCAAATAAAGGGCTGAACGAACGGAGCATGCGCCGTGACGTGGACGTACGTCACGCTCCCCACTGCGCATTCGCACACCTATGCCCGGCGTAACCACTATGATACGCTGGCCCTTGTATAAATCCGCCCAGATATGCGCCCGTCGAGTGCAAAAGTATATCCGTTTGCTTGTTTCCCCCCCTGAAGCAAGGTACTTTTGTCCTCTTACTGTGATCCATGTCTGATCGTGCGTCAGGGTCTGGTCGTGCGTCAGGGAAGGAGAGGAGGAAAAAAAACTGTTCTGCCCAGGAGAGGGCTGTTATTATTTCAGGCATGGCCAGGTACGACATCTACCTCCATGGGGCAAAAAGTGGATCCACCAGCAAGGCCAGGAAGGAGGAGATCCTGGAGGAGGTCACCAGCCAGGTCAATCTCCTTGGACAGGAGGCCAGGACCTCCAAGGATATAGCCAAGAAGATAAACGATCTTCGTCGTGCTGTCCGGGAGAAGCTGGGAGCCATCAGGAGGCATGCCAGTGCCACTGGAGGGGGACCACCCACTTCTCTCAGTCTCACTCCGGATGAGCAGGTGGTTGCCCGGTGTCTCCAGAGGGAGCAAGTGGAGGGAGTTGAGGGCTTTGACTCCCAGGATCAGGCCCTGACGACTGGTAAGTTATTTTTTCTAATCTTTGGTGTGTAGTATGTGGGGGGGGGGGGTATAAGGGAACATGTGACTAGTGTGTTGGTCCAACAACATGTGAATGCTTTGTGTCATCCACAGATGTGCTGGAGGGAGCTGGGCCATCATCTTCCGGTGCCCATCCCACGCCATCCCCCCAACAGCATCCTAAGCCAAACCCCCTGGGAAGACAAGACACAGCGGTGGAGGGGATTGCGCACACTTCTCCTCTTGAGGTGGTTGAGGAGGAGCCGGTCCTTTCGGACCAAGATGGGTTCCTTTTTTTGGAGGAGTCTTTCCCTTTTCCAGGCCCTCTGTGACCTCCACCCCCATCAGGGGAAGGCCCTCAGGGTCCTCCCCCAACATGTCTACCTCCTCAAGGGCCTTCCTCGTATAGCCGGCCCAAAGCCACTTTTGGCCCCAGGAAGGCAACAGGAAGACTAGGGGAGTGCCTGAGTTCCTCCCGGAACACTTAGGGAGGGGACAGGACCGACATAACCGGCATATGGGTGAGGTTGTACAGATGCGGCAAGTGGCAGACACTCTGGCCTCTTATGCTACCCTGACTGACAGTATGCAGGATGTCAGTGCCAACTCCGTGGCTGTTGTCACCTGCCTGGGGGATCTGCAGGCCACCACAGCAGGCCTTGTGGCTGAGGTACAGACCCTGGCAGAGGCCGCTTGGGAGAATACAGCTGCCATCCAGGCGGAGGGGAGTCAGTCAAGGTCCTTACCCGCATAGCCCTGGCATTGAAGGGCAGGCAGGCAGCCAGGGAGGGACCAGGGGATGCTCCTCCTCCTCCTGATCCCCCCCACCTGAGGCGCCCCCATGCAGCTGCGGAGGCAGGCCGTGGCTCCAGACATGGTCCAAAACAGGGCAGATGATTTTTTTTGATGCTCATTATATTTGTTTGTTCTATTTTCTACTCCGGTGATGAGTTTTTTTATGTTCTATACTCCGGTGATGAGTTTTTTTTAATGTTCTATACTACGGTGATGAGTTTTTTTTTTATTTGGTAGACCCAGCACACGGTCAGTAGTGCAGGCTACAGTGTGAATGATGTGTGAATGTGGGGGTGGCACTCCAGCCAGTAAGGGGTATCACCCTCGGTCGTTGGGGAGAAGTTATCCCCACGACCGTGCGAATGTGGTATGAATGGACAGCAACATGATTGGTGCCTTGATGCGGTGTTGCTGCTCCCAAGTCCTGCATGCCGGACTTGGGCTAAACCAATGTAATGTGGATGTGGTGTGTGTGAGCTAGGGACTACAGTGGTGTGCATGCGTGCATTGTCCGTGTGTCATAATGAATGTGTGTGTTTAACGTGCAAAGATTCATTCCATGAGGACCCTCCTGACTGCTGTTTCATCAGCAGAATGGGTAGCCACAGTTAGGGAGGGGGGGCAGTGTGGTTCTGGGGTCAGGTCATTACATATGTCAATCTCCAGGCCCTTTCTCACGGCAAAGTTGTGCAGAATGCAACATGCACCGATGGTCTGGCACACAAAGTTTGGGGAATACAACAGGGTCCCCCCGGACTTATCCAGGCATCGGAAACGGAAATTTAGGAGGCCAAATGTGCGCTCCACCACTGCACGGGTACGTATGTGCGCTTCATTGTATCTTCTCTCTCTTCTGGTTTAGGGATTCCGGAATGGAGTCATTAATTGGGGTCCAAGTGCATATGCCGAGTCACCAGGAAGGAAAAAGACAGGAGGATGTTAGCCATGCATGTGCCCCTTGTGATGTCTGCATCATGGGGTCGGACAGTCATGCCTGACACCCATGTCACTCACCAACCAACCAGCTGTCCTTGTACACGTTCTGTTTGAAATCCGTGGGGATGGGGCTTTGACGGTATATGTAGCTGTCGTGGCTGGACCCGGGGTGTTTGGCACGGAGGTGGCACCGGCTATTTGGCACCGGCTATCACCTGTACGTTGATGGAATGCCAATGCTTACAATTGCGGTACATGTGCTCTGTGGCACGGGGGGGCTGTAGTGCCACATGTGTGCAATCAATGGCCCAGATGGTGCGTGGGAATCTGGCAATTCTGTAGAAATCCTGCATTGCCTTCTGCCGCAGGTGCTCCTGGGTGGGTCTGATGATGTGGTGGGACATGCGTCTGAGGATTGCGGGGACAACCTGGTGCACACATGCAGTGTTGCCAGTACCTTGACCAGTGGCTGCACTGCTTGGGAGCGGTGTGTCTTGCTGGTGATGTCATCTTTCAGGGCTGTGGCAATTTCCAGGATGGCATCAGGGCTGAATCTGAAGATGCGATACACCTCCAAATCACCCATGCCAAAGAGGTCGATGCGCATTCGGTATATCCTCTCCCGTTCCCTCCTCCTACGCGCCTCTAAAGCCACTAGTATAGCGATGACCATGGATGCCCCTGGCATGTTGGCATAAAGATTGTTGTCCTGCAAGTATGATGCTCAGCTCGTCCGTAACGGTGCTGCGGATGCTGCTCTCCGGCTGACCTGTGCACGTCTGCTGCTAACTTTCACCTGCTTTTATGAGGGGTAACTTTAGGCCGGACGCACAACTTACACGCGGCGCACATAGCCGGCATCAGGCACACATACATTCATGGATCAGCGTATCTCCCTCATTTGCCTATTTGAATAGGAAATCAATGGGAGCGCAAGATGCGTCCAGCATATATATGCACCGACGCTGCGCTGGCGCACGTCGGTCTAAAGAGCCGATTTTCAGGCGTATCTTGTTATGTGGATGCGGCACATATAGACACTTACGCCGCGCATATCAAGATACGCCGGCGTAAGTGCTTTGTGAATCTGGCCCATAGTATATAAACACAAATATAAGTAGATACATTAATTAATATGCATGTAAACACATATATATAAATACATAGGGACACCGCTGTTAAACGGAGAAATATGTCATATATATATATACATATCTCTATAACTCTATAACAAAACATGCTTTGGGCTTGGACTACGATCAGGGAAGTGAATTGGATAAAGTATGATCGAAAGCCAAGGGACCATTAAATGCAGCCAAAACCTGTGCACATAAAGCATTGCTCGTGTGTCAGTGAGAACTCTCAACGATGTGGATGGATCGGCCTAGGTCACTATATTCAATATATATATGCGAGTAGCTAGATGTAACCAGTGCAAGCCTTTAAAACTCATACAACAAACCAAAAACCTATGGAACAAGAAAATAGTTTCTGCATTTAAAAAAAAACCTTTGTTACCGATATCACTAAATGGCTATGTGTAGCAAGATATTAAAAAAATCGCCATATAGATATTGGGAGGTTGGGTGGTTAAAAGCACATAATGTGCAGTGTCTGAAAAACAGCATAAAAATGTCACATAGGATACTAAAACGAACACTAAAATGCTACGGAAAATACGCACACCTAGAAAGGTGTGTTTAGGATCACTCACTTTATTTACGTAGAGAATTGTAATTCATATAATATATGTTTTCGGACATAACTCATTATTATATTTCTTACATCATTTCATATACATATCTTTTAAATTTATGTAAGCACGGTTTATACGTTCACCCACACAGATTTTCGATAGAGATCCTTTTTGGATTCTCAATCTTTTTCACTCACTAGTTACACTCATACACACACACATATATATATATATATATATATATATATATATATATATTTATACATATATATATATATATATATATATATATATATATATATATATATTGTAAGGGGTTAGCTCGGTAGCGGGGGTGTGTGACCCCCTGGATGGGTTCACTACACACTGAACTATACAGAGAGGTAGCTGAAGACGGTTGAAAACAAAGGGCCAGATTCAGGTAGGAGAGCGGATCTTTATTTTGGCGTAACGTATGTCATTTACGTTATGCCTCGGCAACTTTTTCAGGCAAGTGCTTTATTCACAAAGCACTTGCCTGTAAAGTTACAGCGGCGTAGCGTAAATTGGGCGGCCTAATTCAAATTTGGTGTGTAGGGGGCATCTGCTATTTAAATTAGCCACGTCCCCGCTCCGAACGTACTGCGCATGAAGCTGTTTCACGATGACCTCCATTTGCTGCTGGTGTCTCGTTTCTAAGCCTGCAATGCTCTCTCGGTGAGCTGCAAGGCTCTCTTGGTGAGCCTGTTTTTGAGCTGCGTGAGCGTGTTGTTGAGCTGCAAGGCTCCGCTGCAAACCTGCATTTGTCTGCTGTTGATTTGCAATTGCTATAGTAATATAAAAGAAAATTATTCAGCGCTGGAACCCACACAACAAACAAAACTAAAAATTGCAAGCCAGTAGGCATGTGCAAAAGTGAAAAATTTGTTTCGTTTCGTTTCAATTCGTCATTTAATAAATTTCGTTAAGTTAGGTTCGTTACATGTGTTGAATTCGTTTTCGGAATTCGTTCGTTTTCGACCGAATTTCGAAAAATACGGTCGAAATCGAAAATATTTCGACCGTTTTTTCGAATTCGTTCGTTTTCGACCGAATTTCAAAAAAAAAACGGTCGAAATCGAAAATATTTCAACCAGATTAGAAAACAAATAGTCTCTTTTCGAATAGAATTTTTTTTCGAATTAAATTCGAATTTTTTTTTTTTTTTTAATTCCGATCGAATTTAGTCTGCGTGTATTCGATTCGGAATTCGAAAAAAAAAAAATCGAAATTTTTCGCTAATATAGCAATTCGGAAATTCGTATGCATCCGAATGTCCGAATAATGGAAAATTCGTCCGAATTTCGATTCGGAACGAAACGAAATGCACATGCCTACAAGCCAGCACTATAGGTAAATTCAAATAAAACACCTCAAAACATATGACAATATAAGTAGTGCAGCGCAAAGAAAAAATTAATTAAATATACAGTATAAAATATAATATAAACATATGCATAAATTAAGAGAACAGAAAGTCCATATAAGGTGCTCAAGTGCTTGTATGATCCAAAATGGAAAATTATGTGCGTGATCCAAAAAAGAGTGATTTTCAGAAGAAACTTCCACCAATCAGCAGGAATGGCCTCTCACCTTATAGCTTCGACCTACAATAGGTCACAGAGCATGAAGTAGAGAACCTCCTGTTCTCAAAGGCACAGCAAACAGATGCAGCAACTTAACCTCAATGGTGACAGATCCAGGAACGGAGTGAGGCAAACAGGGCATGAAAACAAAAGAAAGGAGATCTAGTGCTCTCTGAAGCCAAAACTCCTGTATACTGACCACTGTGCTGGTGGTCACTCTGAGCGTGGGGATTTTAGGTCTCCCTCCTGACCCTCTGTGATGTCCCTGTGGTGCTCTCTAGTTATCTTCCGCTCACAGCCTCTGAGTTCAGACTTTTGTTATTCTGAAGAAATAACAAAAGTTAAGGGATTTCTTCAGAATAACAAAAGTCTGAACTCGGAGGCTGTGAGCGGAAGATAACTAGAGAGCACCACAGGGACATCACAGAGGGTCAGGAGGGAGACCTAAAATCCCCACGCTCAGAGTGACCACCAGCACAGTGGTCAGTATACAGGAGTTTTGGCTTCAGAGAGCACTAGATCTCCTTTCTTTTGTTTTCATGCCCTGTTTGCCTCACTTCGTTCCTGGATCTGTCACCATTGAGGTTAAGTTGCTGCATCTGTTTGCTGTGCCTTTGAGAACAGGAGGTTCTCTACTTCATGCTCTGTGACCTATTGTAGGTCGAAGCTATAAGGTGAGAGGCCATTCCTGCTGATTGGTGGAAGTTTCTTCTGAAAATCACTCTTTTTTGGATCACGCACATAATTTTCCATTTTGGATCATACAAGCACTTGAGCATCTTATATGGACTTGCTGTTCTCTTAATTTATGCATATGTTTATATTATATTTTATACTGTATATTTAATACATTTTTTCTTTGCGCTGCACTACTTATATTGTCATTTGCAATTGCTATAGCCAGCTGTTTCAGTATCTCCTCCATTTTGGGTTTACTTTAACTGCCTGCGGCACTCCATCATGTGTAAGGGGTTAGCTCGGTAGCGGGGGGGTGTGACCCTCTGGATGGGTTCACTACACACTGAACTATACAGAGAGGTAGCCCAAGACAGTTGAAAACAAAGAGTTTGGTTTATTCTTCCATATTGCTGTGGAAACAAGTGCAAGCATCCAGACAGCATAAACAAAACAAAACATAAAATAAACCCTGGCCACTTGAGGCGTCTACCTTCACCAAACAGGAACCTATCTATTGAGTCTGGCACAGCCTACTGCTGGGCAGACATTGCTGGTCATACAGCAGAGAAACAATAGTCTTTTTGATTTTTTATCACACAGAAAAATCAACAACCACCTCACCTCTTCAGAAGTTTTTCTCACTGCTCTCCTTAACTCATAAAGCCCCAGGATGCAGCAATCAGTAGTCATACTTTGGATAACTTATAGAGGCCTTAATTGCCTCATTCTGAACAGCTGAAGTTTTCCAACACCCTAAACCTTTCTGGCTACCTCTGTAGCCGACACCTGGTAGTAATTGGTGTATTGTCTAAACAAGGCAGAAATGTATCTCCCGTCTGTGACAATACCCCAGATTTACCTGACTTCCTGTCACATACCCCCCCTCTTGTTTCAACCCTGGGGTTGGGACACAGGTTGCCAGGCACGCATGCACTCGGGACAACCCATCTGCATTCCCCATTTTAACACTGGGGCGATGCGTTACCACAAAACTAAATTTCTGGAGGGCCAGGAACCACCTATTTATTCTCCTATTGGTCTCTTTGTTCTGTGCCATCCACTTCAATGGGGTATGATCGGTCACCACGAGGTAGTACCGGAGAGAATCCAAAGCCCATTTCACCACCATACACTCTTTCTCAATGGTGGCATAATTCTCCTCATGGGCCTTCAACTTTCGGCTGAGGTACATAACAGGGTGTTTCTCCACCTTGATAATCTGGGACAGTACAGCTCCTAACCCCACATTTGACGCATCTGTCTGAACCACAAAGTCCCGTTAAAAATCAGGCAAATTTAAAACTGGCTGACTACATAAGGCATGTTTTAAAGCCTGTTTCTGCTTCGGGAGTCTATTTGGTCATGACAGACTCCTTTCCTTTGGTCAAATTGGTCAGGGGAGCAGCCTGTGAGGCAAAATGGGGGATAAAGCGGCGATAATACCCTGCGATCCCCAAAAATGGGGCTTGATTAGACCTCTTCCAATGGTATACCCCACATACTTCGCCGCTTCTAGCCCAAGGGTACATTTTTTTGGATTGGCTGTAAACCCGGCTTTCCAGATGTAATCCAACACAGCCTGAACTTTTGGTAAGTGTGAGTCCCAATCCTCACTGTGGATGACAACGTCATCGAGGTATCCAGCAGCATAGGCTCGATGAGGTCGAAGGGTCTTATCCATGGTGCATTGAAATGTGGCAGGAGCATTCTGTAACCCAACTTCAGGGACAGCCAGGTTAAATGGAGAAGAAAATCGGGTAGTCTTAGCGACCAAGGACTCTCTATCCTTCCATGGTTTCAACAAGTTCACGTGATAGAGCTGCTCAGGTTTTTGTCTTCCCGGTTGGCTAATTTTATAATTCACCACCCCCATTTTCTCCTACACTTCATATGGACTCTGCCATTTGGCTAGGAATTTACTTTTGACTGTGGGGACCAGCACCAACACCCTATCACCAGGTGCAAAGGAACGGACCTGGGCCCCACGATTGTAAATCTTTTGTTGAGCCAATTGGGCTTGGGCTAAATGTTCCTTCACAATCGGCATCACTTGGGCAATTCTATCTTGCATTTGGGCCACATGTTCAATCACACTTCGATAAAGGGGAACTCTCACTCTCCCTTGTTTCCCTGGCAATGTCCAGTAGGCCCCGGGGTGCCTCCCATACAGTAGCTCAAATGGAGAGTACCCTGTGGACGATTGGGGAACCTCTCTTATGGCAAACATAAGCGAGCAGATAATCCCAATTCTTTCCGTCTTTATCCACCACCTTCCTCAACATTTGTTTTAAGGTTTTATTCAACCTTTCCACTAACCCGTTTGTTTGAGGGTGATATACTGATGTAAGTAATTGGGTCACTTTCAGGAGTTTACAAAGTTCTTTGGTCACCTTAGACATAAACGGGGTGCCCTGGTCAGTTAGGACTTCCTTAGGAAGACGCACACGGCTGAAAACCTGAAATAACTCTTTGGCAATGGTTTTAGCAGAGGTGTTTCGGAGAGGAATCGCTTATGGGTAACAGGTGGCATATGAACAAAACAAAACGATGACCACACCCCCTCTAATAGCTTATGGCTATTACGAAAAGTCTATAAACTGTCACTCCCGTACTTGAGGGGTCACCACCGTAGCCAAAACTGATCATAAGAAAAAGGAGGATGTTGACCCACAGGGAGACCAAGAAATAGTATCCCCAGTGGGCAACAAAGAGGCTACCAAGGCAGAGATGGACAATGATATAGATCAAAGATTTTTAATCAAATATAAATGCAAATATACAAAATTTCGGAATATAAAAAATCAAATAGATATTTAATACAAATTGTAGGCTAAAAAGACTCAAATATGAACCTTCTTGCAGCGGCCGGCCAGTACTGCACTAATGAACCTAGTTCATATAACGTGCAACGAAACAACACACGCAATATATGACAAACATTAAAAACATATAACTGAGGCGATCCGGACGGTAACTGCCGTACAAATTACTATCAAAAGGAATTAATGATGTATAAGGAATAACCAGCAGAAGTACCCCTGCGGGAGAAGATTGAGGTTGCAGCACCAATCAATATATGAGGTGAAGATGTATGCATTAAATGAAGTAAACGCAAAGGTTATTGAACTCCTGAAATGAATGTACAGATGTCTTTGAAATTATCACTGGATCCACTATGTTGAACGTCTTGTGTAGGCTGAACAACAGCAAAGTTCCTTGATGTTACACTGTGGTTTCAGTATTTATAACCTTTAACTGCTGCATATTAGGTTTCACAAAAGACCATATTGGTATATATTGAGATTCACATTGCCATGTGAAAATAAACTGTTTGTTTAAATGGCCCCCAGACTTCCTGGTGTGAACAGTCACATAGACTAAAAAATAATTTGAATGATCTTACCGGGCTCTTGATGGAGAAATCTGAAGGTAAGTGGCTGGAGTTAATTCCCAACGCCTAGATTGTAGGTATGCTGCTGACAGCGACTGTTGTCTCTCTAGTGCGGCTGTATTTGGGCAGCATGTGTGAGGGATAACCAAGCCGTGTATTTGATCGTCAAGTGCGTCTATGCTTTGTTCGACGAGTTGCCAGGTCCCACTGTATGGGGGTGTGAACCTCTGGTCTCCTCATGTGATGATGCTTAGAAGCCTATCTTTGGCAAGCTTCTCTTCGAAAACCTGCAACAGCGGGATATTGTAGAAGTGGCGTCCGGCGCCGTGTGACGTCAACGCGTTTCGCAACGTTTGTTACAGAGTTTCGTCTGGATGCTGAGGGAGAGACATGCATCGCTCCTTTATATGCTATCGGTGCACGTCCTTCCCTCGTTGGTGAAAAGAAAAAAACAAACAATCGGTTCTGGTAAATAGACTGTTGGTGCTTACTATGTGCTGACTGGCCTTGATCCTTACCACCAAAATCACTGACAACATACACACAAGACAGGAGACACTTAACACACATAACATCTGATCTGCTAAATCTATTGACAATTACCAGAAGGAGGGGGGGGGATTTTTTTCCCTTTTTCCCTTTTTACATATGTTGTAGTATGTGGCAACCAGACGAACATACTAGTTATCCCCGCCTAAATTGGACAATTACCAGGTTGCCTGTAAAGATCAAGACATGTGGCTTACGGAGAAGAGCAGTTCTCTGAGACCAAAAAGCAAAATAGAATAGAATAAAACAAAGAGTGAAATATATATATAAATAATAAGTAATGATGAAGAGTAAACAGAACAGAAGAACAGCTTTATATAGAGCTAACATAAATGGTGAAAATATATGTTTCATTACACATGTATGTTTAGAAGTCTGCCAAGACATGGAGGCTCATCCATAATGGCTACTGTAAATAGTCCTGAGAGGTAGGTTCAAGGTTTATGGCTCCAGAAATGGTTGCATGCTTAGTTCAGTATTCATGCATAAAGGCACAAGTGATTTGAGGGTGAAAATCCACCACTTTTCCTTCTGGAGCAATATTCTGTCGAAGTCTCCTCTCCTGTGGGGCAAGTTCAACATATAGATACCCTTAACTTTCATGCCATCCGGTTTACCCTGATGGTATTGTAGAAAAATTTGCGCTACTGGGCTCTCCTGTTTCTTTTCTATGTCATTCTCTTTTCCTTTCTCTTTTTTGATCTCTCTAAGGTGCTCACCTATTCTAATTCTGAGCTGTCTCTTGGTTTTTCCGATGTACATCTTCGGACAGGGGCAGGTGATCATATAGATAACCCGCTCCGAGGAACAGTTGATGAGATCTCATATTCTTTGGTACCTAAAGCATCCATGAAAGTGCGCGTTCTGTCTACAAAGTGGCAAATTTGACATTTTGAGCATGGGAACATGCCCTTGCTATGGGGATAATCAGACAGCCATGACCTGTTGGTCTGTCTGACATACTCTGATTGCACTAGCATGTCACCCAGAATTTTTGCCCTACGATCCACCATCTTTGGGCCTACACCCACAATTCCCGCCAGGTTTTTATTGCTAGTAAGTATGCCGCAGTGTTTTTCCAGTATTTTCCTCCCCTGTCCCCCCCCCCCCCCTGGTGCTTGGAAACTATGGTTATTGTGCAATATTCCGCGGAAACCATTTGGGATCTGAGGCGATTTGCCGCAACATTACCTGCCATCACCAAAAAAGCCCTAAGAATTGAGAGACTCTTGAGAATCGATCGACGATCGACTATGAAAAATCTCAGACGTTTACCCCAACCAAAGCACATATCATGTGCTTTGATCAACACAAGATCGGCAGTTAAACACAGACTAGAAATCCATGATTTCATACTACAATGCGAGCTAGACTCCCTCTTTATTACAGAGAGCTGGCTCACAGCCGACTGTAACACCATTCTAGGCGAACTGGTGCCAGAAAACTACCGTATTATAACTGAAAACAGAATAGGGCAAAGAGAAGGGGGCCTGGCGGTGATCCATAAGACTCATCTTGCAATCACTAAACCAGTCCTTCAAAACCTTCTTCCATTCATGGAAACCCTTACTCTGCAACTACAATCAAACTCCCAGGAGACCGTCCGGATTCTACTCTGCTATAGACCACCTGGCCCAAAATCGCAGCTTTTACTATCATTGACGGACTTCATCTCTACTTATACCCTCAACAGCAAAAACCTTTTGCTGCTCGGGGACTTCAACCTCTGGGCCAACTCCTCACAAGACCCCATTGCTGACGCCTGTATTGACCACCTGGAAGGATTAGGGCTACAACAACTAGTATGTGGGCCCACACATGCTTCAGGTCATACGCTCGATCTTATTTTTAGACAAAATCTGGAAATAAAATTTTTGAAAAATGAACCGTTGCCATGGACAGATCACCATGCAATCAAATTCATTATTTCCAAAAGCCCCCCCTTAACCAAAACATCAAAAACAGTGACAACACACTGGACTAGATGTCAGAAAAAGCTCCACTCGGAACTCTTCAAAACCACGTTAAGGCAAAAAATAAAAATAATTCATCGCATCAAACGGCTGAAGAAACACTGGAGGCTATAAATGCAGCCCTATTACAGTCAGCTGACTTAATAGCACCAAAACATAAAACCAGCATCTGGAAAAATACCTCCAGCTGGTTTAACAACCAACTGGCGTTATTAAAGCAAGAGCGCAGAAGAGCGTAAGCCGCCTGGAAAATAAGCTCTTCAGAGGAGAAACCTCTCCATCTACAAAGCAACAACAAGAAAATACCACAAAGAAATTTTCAAAGCCAAGAAAAATTATTTTTCTGAGGCGATCAACAGCACCCTGACTCGCCCCCGTGAACTCTTCAAACTGGTCACTCAGACCATGAATCCAGGATGTCTTAAAGCCCCCAACTTGGATACCCAAGAATTTTGCGATGAATTATTCGATTACTTTATTAATAAAATCGAAGGAATCCGGCAAAGCATTCAGCAATACAATACCCCCCGCAGCCCCCCCCCCATACTTATTTATACAACACCTGCAGTAATTCACCAGAATCAGGTAAGTTCACATTGGAACCCATCTCCATCCAGGCCACAAAAAATATCATTGGTACTTTGCGTAATAGCACAGCGCCGAATGATATCATCCCCACTAAACTGCTGAAGGAATGCGCCGACATCCTGGCACCTCCTATCACGCAGCTTATTAACCAATGTTTCAGGGGGGGCATAGTGCCCTCCCAATTGAAAGAGGGCATAATTCGACCCATCCTGAAGAAACCCACCCTGGACCCCAAGGACCCACTCCATCGCTGTCCCATAACAGGCCTAAATGTACTCTCAAAGGTAATGGAGAAAGTAGTGGTACAACAGTTGCAACAGCATCTAGATATCCACAACCTACTTTTTTTTTATTTTGTGCGTGAACTCGAGAGAGAGGAGCCGGACTGCAGGAGTTGGGAGTAGGCAGACCCTCCCCCCGGAGGCAATCGCCATCCTTCTCCATGCCCCTGGTGGCAATGGCGGGTGTGAAGGGGGGCCTCCCACTCACCCCGCCCTACCTGCTCCTCTTGGGAGCCCAATCTCACCTTCACTGAGAACCCTTCATTGGTTGCCTGTAAAAAACAGAATCACTTTTAAAGCACTCTGTCTAACGCATAGATGTATCCATGGGAATGCCCCCCAGTATCTATGCGAAAAAATAAAAGCTCATAATCCCAATCGCATTCTGCGATCCACCAATCAAAATCTTCTCCAGATACCGAAAGCCAACTACAAGTCCAAAGGAGATAGAAGATTTGCGGTCCAAGGTCCCAGACTATGGAACGCTTTACCAACCAGCATTCGGTTGGAGGAGAACCACTTAGCTTTCAGGAGAAAGATCAAGACTCATCTCTTTTGATATCAAAGGAGACAGGAACAACAAGCGCCCAGAGGCGATTAAGTTCGCATGTGCTGCGCTATACAAGTTTTCATTCATTCATTCATTGGACACCATAGGTGGTTATCAGTCTCACTGGACCATACTTACTCTTTTCTTTCCCTTTGTTGTTATGTGTGTTTGGGAGGAGCAAGCTTTTCCTGTCGCATGAGGCTACCTTCCGTTTTGCCATTTTAATTTGCGTGTGGGAGTAACCTCTTTCGCGAAACCTGGCATACAAATCTTTAGGTACCAAAGAATATGAGATTAGAGATCTCATCAACTGTTCCTCGGAGCGGGTTATCTATATGATCACCTGCCCCTGTCCAAAGATGTACATCGGCAAAACCAAGAGACAGCTCAGAATTAAAATAGGTGAACACCTTAGAGAGATCAAAAAAGAGAAAGGAAAAGAGAATGACATAGAAAAGAAACAGGAGAGCCCAGTAGCGCAACATTTTCTACAATACCATCAGGGTAAACCGGATGGCATGAACGTTAAGGGTATCTATATGTTGAACTTGCCCCACAGGAGAGGAGACTTCGACAGAATATTGCTCCAGAAGGAAAAGTGGTGGATTTTCACCCTCAAATCACTTGTGCCTTTAGGCATAAATACTGAACTAAGCATGCAACTATTTCTGGAGCCATAAACCTCGAACCTACCTCTCAGGACTATTTAGCCATTAAGGATGAGCCTCCATGTCTTGGCAGACTTCTAAACATACATGTGTAATGAAACATATATTTTCACCCTTTATGTTAGCTCTATATAAAGCTGTTCTTCTGTTCCGTTTACTCTTCATCATTACTTATTATTTATATATATATATATATTTCACTCTTTGTTTTATTCTATTCTATTTTGCTTTTTGGTCTCAGAGAACTGCTCTTCTCCGTAAGCCACATGTCTTGATCTTTACAGGCAACCTGGTAATTGTCCAATTTAGGCGGGGATAACTAGTATGTTCGTCTGGTTGCCACAGACTACAACATATGTAAAAAGGGAAAAAGGGAAAAAAATCCCCCCCCCCCTCCTTCTGGTAATTGCTACATAGTCAATAGATTTAGCAGATCAGATGTTATGTGTGTTAAGTGTCTCCTGTCTTGTGTGTATGTTGTCAGTGATTTTGGTGGTAAGGATCAAGGCTAGTCAGCACATAGTAAGCACCAACTGTCTATTTACCAGAACTCCGATTGTTTTTTTTTTTTCTTTTTACCAACGAGGGACGGACGTGTACCATTAGCATATAAAGGAGTGACGCATGTCTCTCCCTCAGCGTTCAGACGAAGCTACGTAACAAACGTTGTGAAACGCGTTGACGTCATACGGCGCCGATAGGCTTCTAAGCATCATCACATGAGGAGACCAGAGGTTCACGCCCCCATACAGTGGGACCTGGCAACTCGCCGAACAAAGCATAGACGCACTTGACGATCGAATACACGGCTTGGTTATCCCTCGCACATGCTGCCCAAATACAGCCGCACTAGAGAGACAACAGTCGCTGTCAGCAGCATACCTACAATCTAGGCGTTGGGAATTAACTCCAGCCACTTACCTTCAGATCTCTTCATCAAGAGCCCGGTAAGATCATTCAAATTATTTTTTAGTCTATGTGACTGTTCACACCAGGAAGTCTGGGGGCCATTTAAACAAACAGTTTATTTTCACATGGCAATGTGAATCTCAATATATACCAATATGGGGCCAGATTCAGGTAGAGTTGCGCTGGAGTAATTCGATATGCGCCGCGTAACTGTGAAGATGCGCCGTCGTTTCTATGTGCCCGTACCCACCAAACTAGATGCGCCCAATAACGGGCCATTTGCGACCGGCGGAACGTTCCGACGCCAGAGTATCAACAGCGCTTAATTTCGCTTGGCGCATCAGTCGCGCCTATTGATTTCCCTTGCAAATATGCAAATGAGGGATTTTTCCCAATTCACGAACGGATTAGCACCATACGCTGGCTACATGCGCCGCGCGTATCTCGTCCGTCCGGTGCAAAGTTATTTCTACAAAAGGCTGCTTTATCTTTACTCCAGACGGCCACAGGTCAGCAGGAGAGCAGCTACAGCAGCGTTACCGACGATAAGAGCTAGCTGAGCACCCCCACACCTCTGTCCATGCTTGTCTGTCAAATTTTACAGCCATGGAGGAAGACATCATAGGTCTCCATAGCCGAGATGACGGCTGACAGCTCCTGGCCATTAAAGTTCAGCTTTCTCCTGTGTGTTTGCGGGGAACGGGAGCAGCCATCTCAGAAAAAAAGTAACATCACTGCGGGGAGGGGGAGCAGGATATACTTTAGTGCCGGAATGGCGCTTCTACGGGCGCATTAAAACGCCCAACGGAAGGCATTGCGCTGACGTTTCCCGTGAAGTGGTGCCGACGGAAGTTGTGAGCATGCGCACAAAGGGGGCGAGTGGAGCCTCACTCACTGCGCATGCTCCGTGGTTGATGCGCTGAACGTAAGCCTCTGCGCTGGGCTCCGCCCATCATTTACATATGATCACACCCACTTCCCCTTGCGTCGGGTTACGCCAGCGCATTATAGTTACTCTGGCGCAAGTTTACGCGCAACTGCTATGTGAATAACAGTACTTGCGCTGAAAGGGTCGTCAGAGTAACGTAAACGAGAAGCGTTACTCTGGAGCAAAGATGCTCTCATCTACCTGAATCTGGCCCATGGTCTTTTGTGAAACCTAATATGCAGCAGTTAAAGGTTATAAATACTGAAACCACAGTGTAACATCAAAGAACTTTGCTGTTGTTCAGCCTACACAAGACTTTCAACATGGATCCAGTGATAATTTCAAAGACATCTGTATATTCATTTCAGGAGTTCAATAACCTTTGAGTTTACTTCATTGGATGCATACATCTTCACCTCATATATTGATTGGTGCTGCAACCTCAATCTTCTCCCTCAGGGGTACTTCTGCTGGTTATTCCTTATACATCATTAATTCCTTTTGATAGTAATTTGTACGGTAGTTACCGTTCGGAATTCCCAGCAGCAGTGATTCACTCGGTGTCCGGATCGCCTCAGTTATATGTTTTTCATGTTTGTCATATATTCCTGTCTTGCGTGTGTTGTTTTGTTGCACGTTATATGAACTAGGTTCATTAGTGCAGTACTGGCCGGCCACTGCAAGTAGGTTCATATTTGAGTCTTTTTAGCCTACAATTTGTATTAAATATCTATTTGATTTTTTTTAATTCTGAAATTTTGTATATTTGCATTTATATTTGATTAAAAATCTTTGATCTATATCATTGTCCATCTCTGCCTTGGTAGCCTCTTTGTTGCCCACTGGGGATACTATTTCTTGGTCTCCCTGTGGGTCAATGTCCGCCTTTTTCTTATAACAGGTAGCATAGTCCATTATTACCAAGATGTGCTTGTGCCCTCTAGTGGACTTTAGTAAGGGGCCAACCAAGTCCATGGTGATTCTCTCAAAAGTGACCATGATAATGGGCAGGGGTACCAACGAACTGCGGAAATGTGGAATGGGTGCAGTAATCTGAAACAAGAGCAATACAATTCCACTTCCTCAGTGATCCTAGGCCAATAAAACCTCTGGGTGATCCTCTCCTGGGGTTTTTCTGTTCCCAAATGTCCCCCAAGAATGTTCCCATGGGCCAGTTCCAAAATCATCTTGCGGTACGGTTTAGGCACTACCAGTTGCTCAATGGTGTCCTCTATCCTCTGTGACACTCGATATAAACGGGTCCCTTTCAATAACGAAGTAAGGGAGGGCAACCCTTTCATCAGGGTTAACTAACTCCCCATCTATCTTTACTACATTCTCCCAGGCTCTTAGCAATGTGGGGTCCCTCAATTGCTCAGTGATAACATTTTCTCTGTGCACCTCAAGGTCATCAAACCCTATCGGCCGCAGGCTCCTCCCTAGGGACTGGTGTTTCCCCTGCTAAGACTGAGAATGGAAACTTAGGAGAATCCTCAAAGTTAGAGGATTCTGGAGTAGATGTTTCAGTCTTAGAAGAAGCACCTACTGGGGAATCTGGGCAGTCCCAGAGTTCCCAGAACTTTGGGAAATCCCTTCCCACAATGGTGTCATGTGGCAGTTTGGGAACTAAACCCACCTGGTGACACAAGTTACCGTGGGAGGTTTCAAAGGAAACCGTAGTCACCGGATATTCTCGAGTGTCCCCATGTACACAAACTACAGTCATTTTCCTAGGATGTAAGGTTTTTCCCACCACTAGATCACTTTTCAGTAAGGTGACCAGGTTACCGGAATCCAACAATACCACAACATCTTTACCATCTAAGCACATTCTACATAAAGGTTTCTCATTTCCCTTTACTGCAGTGCACGTGGTTGCAAAAAGGGACTGTCATCTCTCTGTCAGAAAGTCACACTGCATGGGTTCATCACCCGCTGGGTAAACCGCTGCTACATGTCCCTCTTCCCGGCAACAAGTCAATCTTCTGGTCCTCTCCTGTGGGATGGGTCTTCCAGGCCGCTCTCGCCAAATATTAGCAGTAATCCTGATAATACCTCTAGTTGCTCTTTGGTCCCTCTCTCCACCCCCATCCCTTGATGCAGTCTTACCTATAGGTGGGGAGGGTCTGGTCTTGGGGTGGAAAGTCTGTGCGTCTGGTGGAAGAGGAAAAATTCTCTGTTGTTAGGAAACTTTCGACCAGGTCTACAAGTTTGTATGCGGTTTCTGGACCATCATGGTTCACCCATTTTTGCAGGGTGTTAGGAAGAGACCTAAGAAATGTGTCCATGTAACAGAATGACCCATGACAACCAGAGACTTTGGAACGATGGGGGATACTGCTGTGTCAGCGTCACTGATAACTCTTGGGTCTGAGTCCACCCTGTGCCTCTTTGGGCATGGGGTGGCTAGTGAATCATACTTCATGTATTGCAGAAGATGGAACCTTACTGACAGTTCATTGCAGGAGATACTGGACATATTACAAGTGGTTTATTTTGTCCTGACAAGGTCAATAGGACAATGACCCTTCAATGCTTAGCTCAGGCTATTGAAATGCTAAGTGGAGCCGGCTTGTGAAATACCTTTTTATTGTGTTCTGCAGGTGAATAGCTGTTGTCAGAGACGGGACGTCTCTGGGAGATAATTACCTCAACTAAATGTCTTTTAGTATGTGATTGAAGTTCATTGTATGTGTGTTGTAGTTAGCAGTCTCCTGTCAGGTGTATTGAATTAGCATGTCAATTATGTTCAAGGGAACTTGACAAGCTATGCGGAGCCAAGCTGTCTAGATAACGCATTTTGTTACAATTAGTAATTAACTTCACTGATGTCATTATCTAAAGCAGGGATCTCCAAACTACGGCCCTCCAGCTGCTGTGGAACTACACTTCCCATGAGGCATTGTAAAACTCTGACATTTGTAGACATGACTAGGTATGATGGGAATTGTAGTTCCTGAACACCTGGAGGGCCATAGTTTTTTTTTTTTTCAAATTGTTTTTTATTAAGGTTTCCAAACAATACACAAAGAAAAATACACAAGACAAAACATAAGAACACAGCTCAAATGCATACATTGTAGAGATGAGAACTCAAGGTACAGTTATAGTGCAACAGTGCGCCTCCATCGGCAGCTATGCAGGAATGGGGGGGGGGGGCAGGGGTGCACCCAAACACAAACAAGCCATAACCTCAGTGTGTCAGCACACTAGCCCGGCACATAGCAAGAACAGGACACTAGCCACTAAACAGACATAGCATTTACAATGTACCATCAGCCAGCAGTGTCGACCTCCGCCAGCCAAGCGCGCCAAACTTTGTCGTACTTCTGTGGGCAGCCCCGATTAATATACGTTTCCCTATACAGGGGAAGGCTGGTGTTCACCAGACGCCTCCACTGCACCAGGGAGGGGGGCGTGGATTTTTTCCAGTGCATGGCAATATTCTTACGTGCATAGAAAAGAAGCAGGCTGATCAATGTGCGTTTAGCGGAGGTCGGAACAATGTGTTCAATAATACCCAGGAGACAGATCTCCATTGCCAAGGGCAGTTGAACCGCCGCAATCTTGTTGGTCATTTCCAGTACCTCCTCCCAATACTGTTTCACTGCGGGGCATTGCCAAAAAATGTGAGAGAAGTCGCCAGGGGAGGCGCTACATCTCCAACACTCTGGGGAATGTGCAGGGTTCATCTTGTGGAGCCTGTGCGGGGTGAAATATGCCCTGTGGACAATCTTAAATTGCACCAGCCTGTCACGAATAGAGACCAGGGTGCGGAAGGGAAGGTCCCATACATCATCCCAGTCATCAGTGTCTAACGTAGGAATGTCACCCTGCCACCTGGATCGCAGCCCGTCCAGGGGAGGGAGAGAGACAAAGACCAGGTATGAGTACAAATGCGAAGCGGGCTTCGTCTCACAGCAAAATCTAAGTGTTCTCTCCAACTCCGACTGGGCCACGATGCAGGATGACAGCGGGAACTGCGCCGCGAACGCATGTGACAGTTGGTGGTATCTGAAAAGATAATGTGGGGGTAAATTAAATGTGGACAAGAGCTCTTCAAAGGGTATCAGTTTATTTTGCGAGACAATGTGCGAGATCAGTTTGATACCGCGCCTTGACCACGCAGCGGGGTCTAGAAGCTTATAGAAGTGGTTCAAGGTAGGGTTCAGCCAGATAGGGGCATTGGGGGAAACCTCGGAGGGTTTGCACTTCTCAATGGCCAGCCCCGTCCGCCACGCCCGCAGGGTGGTAAGCATGAAAGGGGTCAGGGGGTACGGCGCGCGGGGGCCCCGGAACAGCAAAAGCTGGAGGGCCTCCAGCGATCCAACCACCGAGGCCTCCAGGGCAGTAGAGGTATTGGTCCCGTCCGGTCGCAGCCACCAGGCCGCAGTCACCAACTGGGTTGCCAGAAAATACTTGTAACAGTCGGGGAACGCCATTCCCCCCTGCGTCAGTGGCCTCATTAATGTAGCTAACTTGTACCTTGGCGGAGAGGGGCCCCAAATGAAAGAGGAGAAAACCTGATTTAATTTACAGAAGAAGGACTTGGGCACCCACTGTGGGGAATGGCGGAATAGATAGACAAGCTTAGGGACAATTTTCATCTTGATAAGATTAACCCGTCCCCAAACAGATAGCGGGAGATTACTCCAAGCCTTAAGCCTGGATTGGGCTTCTAGTAGAACCGGGGACAAGTTAAGCGAAATAAAATCAGAGGCTGAGGCAGAGACCTGTACCCCTAGGTATTTAAAGGAACTAACCCAGCAGAGAGGGCTATCAGGTGGGGAGGTGGACCGGGCCGCCTGGTCAATTGGGAAAAGCAGCGATTTGGACCAATTCACCCTGAGTCCAGTGACCGAGGCAAACGTGTCCAGGACAGTCAGTGCACCCTGCAGCGAGGGACCCGCGTCATTTAGGAACAGTAGCATGTCGTCCGCGTACAGGGCCACCCTCTCCTCCAGCAGGCCCACACGTAAACCTCTAATAAGCGGTGAGGAGCGGAGAGCCTCCGCCACCGGTTCAATGGCAAGGGCAAATAGAGCCGGAGAAAGAGGGCAACCCTGTCTCGTACCTCGGAAAAGCCTGAAGGGGACGGACAGTCCGCCACCCAGACGCACCGAGGAGGTGGGGGTCTTGTAGATTACCTGAAGCCATTTAATAAAAAGTAGGGGAAATCCCATTCTACGCAAAGTTTCCCACAGGAAAGGCCACTCGACCGTGTCGAAAGCCTTTTCAACGTCTAACGAGGCCACAGTCCTTGTCCCCACATTTAGGTGTTGGGTGTGTATGTTGGTAAACAGCCTCCTGAGGTTCACATCTGTAGACCTCCGGGGCATGAAGCCCGTCTGGTCCGAGTCAATCACAGTGGGCAGCATGGGATATAACCGAAGGGCAAGAAGTTTAGTCAGGATTTTAAAGTCTGTATTTAGAAGAGCAATGGGCCGGTACGAAGCATAGGAGGTCGGGTCCTTTGGGGGTTTGTAGATTAGCGTCAAATGAGCGTGGTACATGGAGGCGGGGAGGCTGCCATCTGTCAAGCATGTGGTGTACAATTGGGCCAGCAAGGGGGCCAAGAGGCCCATATGTGCCCTATAGAAGTCCAGGGGGAGCCCATCCGGCGTAGGCGCTTTGCCCGACGGAAAGGACTGGATGGCCTTTTGCACCTCTAAGGCCGTGAAAGGTTGGACCAGAGCTTCCCTCTCCCCGTCCGAGAGCCAGCCCAACGCCAGCGAGTCCATCAGAACAGTCAGAGTTTCAGGTCGGAAGTCCGCGGGTAGGCCAGAGGAATATAGAGTCCTGTAAAAGTCACTAAAGGTCTGGAGGATATCCTGGGGGGAGGACACAGTTCCACCCCCAGGGGTCCGAAGGAGCGAAATCGTTGTGAGGGGGTGGTCATGCTGGGCCATCATGGCCAGCAGGCGGCCGTTACGGTCCCCTTGCTCGAAGGCCCGTTGCTTGCCCCTGTGGATCTCCAGGCGCGTTTCTTCGGCCAGGTGTAAATGTAAGTCCCGTTGGGCCGCCATCATCCGATCAAAATGATCTGGGGTGGGGTCCAAGTTGTACCTGTCAGTCTTGTCAGTGGTTATCTGTTCAAGCTCCCGAGTCTGGGCTGAGTGCTGTTTCTTGACATTAGCTATGGAGGAGATGTACTGCCCCCTAGTGTAGGCCTTGAAGGCATCCCACACAACCTCGGGAGAGGAAGTGCCTGCATTACGCTCCCAAAATTCGGTTAGTAGGGGGGGCAAGGTGTCAGCTATGTCAGGATGAGTAACCCATTGCGCGCCCAATCGCCAAAGCGCAGCATTGCGCGATGCCCAGGCTCTCACCCCAGGGTGCTTCCACCTCCAGACCTCCTCCAGACCCACCGCCTGAGCCCAGGCAGGCAGGTCCACACACCGATGTTTGGGCGGTGCCGGTCTGTCCAGGTCGTGTGATAGGATGGCGTTAAAATCACCCATTACCAACACCTTCCCCGGGCAAAACGGCGTAATTTTATCCATTACCTCGTACAGTAAGGCAGGTGCAAAAGGGGGGGGATGTACAAATTTATAACAATGTATCTCTGTGCCCAGAGCGTGAAGACCAGTATCACATATTTGCCCAGGGGGTCCGTACGGACCTCCTCAATCACACAGGGGAAATTTTTGTGAATAAGGATTGACACCCCCCTAGCATAGGTAGAGTATGTTGCATGTATCGCCCGCTGTACCCAGGGCTTCTTGAGAGTCAGGATCTTGCTGCCCACGAGATGAGTCTCCTGGAGTAGGATAAGCTGGGGTGAGCGGCTTTTTAGGTATTGAAAGAGAGTGGCACGTTTAAATTTAGAGTTAATGCCCCTGACATTCCAGGAGAGAATGGTAAATGACTCACGTGAGTGATCAGCCATTTGGCGGAGGGGGGAGGAAATAGAAAGGATAACTATAGAGATACACCCCGGAGCACCCCAGGAGCGGCAAGATCCCGAGCACACAACACTGCATGATATGAACACTTGAGCATGGCATAATCAAAAAGCAACAACAGGCATTGAGCTTACAAGACAAAACTAACATTAAGAAAAAACAAATTCCCAGGCACCGAGTGCCTATCCTACTATGTCCCAGCCCTCTAACAACGGTCAGGGGGGTGGGAATAGTTTCTTCCCAAAAACCGTCAAACAACAGTGTAAATGAGCCCCTAAAAACTGGGGGCCCTACACGGCAGGCGCCAGGTTGCCCACTCTGGTACCCGGACATCGGGTTCAGCAAAAACCAATGGTCAGTGTCCAGGCTCCGGAGAGCAAAAGGAGAGAAAAAATAAATAAATAATATATATATAAAAAAAAGGGGGAAAAAACACACAGGGGGGGGGGTAGCAGTCCTGGAGTGCCACCACGTCCGTAGGCCGAGCTAATGCGTGTCCTAGTTCGTGCACTGAGCAGTCACAACTCCTGATAGCCGAATCAGGACTGATTCCCGGGCAAGGCAGCCCATAGCGGCTAATGCTCCATGTTAACTGAGGAGGAGAAATGCAAGGGGGTTCCAAAAAAAAAAAGTAGGGGGAAACAAGAAAATATGAGTATGGGGGGGTCAGAGGGGGGATAACGGACCTCTAATCAGTCATCAGGTGACACGGCAGGTGACACGGCAGACCTGCACACCTGCCAATGATGGGAACTCGGGGGGGGGGGGGGAGAGGTGAGGTGAGGGCAACGGCCGCCTTAATGGAAAAAGCAGACAGGGATGACCACAAGCATGAAAATTGTCAGTAAAAAGTAAGGCAGTGTCAGGGAGGGCGTAGGCCAGGGCGCCGTGCCAAGGAAGCCAGGTGAGGGGAGGCAGGCATCAGATGGGAGGCAGGCAGGGCAGAAATAAAAAAAAAAAAAAAAAAGTACTTGCCCCGAGGTGGATTCCTTCAGTGACCCTCCAGCCAGGACATGGCCGCCTCTGGATCTAGGAAGAAGCGTGTGCGGTCCCCATCAATCACCCGCAACTTGCTAGGATAGAGCAGGCTGAACTTGAGACCACGATCTCGCAGGCATCTCCTCACCTCTGTAAAGGAGCGGCGTCGGTGCTGCACTTCTGGGGAGTAGTCAGGAAACAGCATGATCTTGGCCCCATTGTAAAGCAGGTCCCTCTTCTCCCTGGCCGAAGCAAGAATTCGATCCCTGTCCCTATAGTTGAGCAGGCGGAGCAGGAAAGGCCGAGGGGGGGCTCCTGGGATCGGAGGCTTGGGGGGGACCCTGTGGGCCCTCTCAAACACAAATGTAGGCGGCATGGCTGGCAGGCCCAGGAGGGAGATCAGGAAGGTTTCCGTGAATTCTGCAGGCCTGAGGCCTTCCGCCTTTTCAGGGAGGCCCAGGACCCTGATATTATTCCGTCTGAGTCTGTTCTCAGTGTCTATGGACTTCTCCTGCAGGGCTTTGACCTGTAGTTGCAAGGCATGCAGATCCCTAGAATCAATCCTTGTGGAGTCCTCCAACTGAGAAATGCGGCCCTCTGCCTCTGTAAACCGGGCCCTAAATTTGTCCATGTCATGGCGGATCAAGCTGACATCCGCAACCAGGTGATCAATTTTAACCATTACCGAGTCCCGGCCCTCCTTAACCACTTAAGGACCCCCGCACGCACATATACGGCCACAGAATGGCACGTACAGGCACAAGGGCGTAAATTTACGTCCCCGCCTGAGTGCGGTTCGGGGGTCCCATCGGGACCCCCTCTGCGGCGTGCGGGGGTCCCCCTACCTCTGGGAGCGATCCGGGATCTGCGGGCGGATGTCCGTGATATCCGCCCCCCCCGCGATCGCTCCCAGCCAATGGGAGCGCGCTCCCAGCCTGTCACTTCCTCCTACTGTGTTTACACAGGAAGGAGGAAATGATGTATTCTCTCATCGCAGCGCTGTTTCCCAGCGCTGCTGATGAGAGAAGACATCACAAGTAAGTGTGCACCAACACAACACTGACACACACTCACATAGGCATATTAACCCCTTGTGATCGCCCCCCCCACCCCCCCCCCACCCCCCTGTCACAGTGTCACTGAATGCAGTGATTTAATCACTGCATTTAGTGTCAGTGTGACAGGCAGTGTAAAAAACAGTTAGTGTTAGGTTCAGGATAGCCCCCCCACCCCCCCTAATAAAGTTTTAACCCCCTGATCACCGCCCTAGTTAACCCTTTCACTCCCTATTGCCAGCGTCACTAAGCGATCATTTTTCTGATCGCTGTATTAGTGCCGCTGTTCCCGCTAGGTAGCTATTTTTTTTTATTGCAATTTTTTTTTTTACTAAAGACATGTGGCTAAATAAATTTTGGCCTAAATGTTTGACTAAAATTTAGTTTATTTGATTTTTTTTTTAACAAAAAGTAAAAAATAGTGGGTTTTTTTCAAAAATGTTGCTCTATTTTTGTATATAGCGCAAAAAATAAAAATCGCAGAGGTGATCAAATACCACCAAAAGAAAGCTCTATTTGTGGGAAGAAAAGGACGCAAATTTTGTTTGGGAGCCACGTCGCACGACCGCGCAATTGTCTGTTAAAGCGACGCAGTGCCGAATCGCAAAAACACCTTGGGTCATTTACCAGCGTATTGGTCCGGGTCTTAAGTGGTTAATAGCCGCCAGGAGCTCAGCGTGTGAGGCGGCGTGGGATGACGGCGGATTAGGGGAGGCTGGAGACCTAGCCGACATCTCCTTTGCGGAGAGCCTCGTGGGCAAGATGGCCGCCGCGACTCGATCGCCGATCCCCGCGGATGAATGGAGCTTACCCGGAGACAACGGAGGAGGCCTCGGGGTGCCGGGTACCTTCTTTCGCCCCAGGGTGCCGGGCAGGCGGTTGCTGGAAGGAGGAATCAGCGCTGGAAGTCACGTCAGGATATCGGTAGGAGCGGAGCTCAGCTAGCACATGTCCGCTCTTGTTCACATCCCAGCCACCTGGAGGGCCATAGTTTGGTGCCGAAATGTCTGGATACTAATGAGTAATTAGCCATAGTGTGTGATGAGAAGGGTGGAGATTTCATTGTTCCTGTGATTAACTTTAATATGCTGTACTGTATATATAAGCAAGCTAAGATACCATTAAAGTGTTGATACATTTGACTGTCAGTCTCGTGATTCTGGGGAATGGATCGTGTATACAGGATTGTCGGAGTGTGTCGGATAAGCTTGTTGTGGGTGGATGGAAGGTCGTAAACGGTGGTGACCATTACAGTCCATGACTACTCGCTCCAAATTTTTTGGTCCGGACAGAGTTTCTGGCTGCAGCCATTTCTTAGCCAAATGGATGAGGTCATACATCTGCGACCGAGGTGGCTTCCTCAGCTGATAACTCCAATTGTGGACCCGCTGAGCACGGACATCCAGGGTTACACCAAAACGTGCCAATATTTCTTCTTTTAACCGATCATAGTTTTTTGCGTCTGCATGCTCCAAATCAAAATATGCCTTTTGGGCTTCTCCAGATAATAGGGGAACCACTAGTCCAGCCCACTGTTCTTTAGGCCAACTCTCTTTTTCCACTGTTCTCTCAAACGTGGTCAGAAACATCTCAGGGTCATTGTAACGAATGACCTGTGACAACCAGAGACTTTGGAAGTATGAGAGATACTCCTGTGCCAGCAGCACTAATAACTCCTGGGTCTAAGTCCACCCTGTGCCCTTTTGGGCGTAGGGTGGCTAATAGAATCATAATTCATGTATTACATGAGATGGGACATTAATAATAATTCATGTTTGCAGGATGTCTTGAGATATCACAAGTTGTTGGCTCTTCAATGTGTGGACACACTCTTTTGAAAGGTGTTAATTGCATCGGCTCCTGACAGACCTTTTCATTGTGTGATAAAACTGTTTAAAGCCATGTGTTTACACTTAAAAGATTGGCTTGAATACCACACGTCTCTCTTCAGATGTATTGAATTAGCATGTCAATTATGTTAGTAAAGGAATGTATTGACGCTCAGGTGTAAGAACCTTCCCTTTAGAGACAGTACGTCTGTCTAGATATGTGGATTGAGGTCAAGACATCGTGTGATTGTATTTTGTTTGAATTCTATTGATAAAGGAATGTGATAGGTCTCGTCAGTATCGGTGCCGAAATGTCTGCATCGTAACTAGCCATAGTGTGTGATATGGGGGGTGGAGATTGCATTGTCCTGTGATTAACTGTAATATGCTGTACTGGATATATAAGCAAGCTAAGAAACCAATAAAGTGTTCATTCATTTTGAAACCAGAGAGAACGGAGCTTGTGTCTCGTCTTTATTCTGGGAAATGGAATGGCTCATGTCTGCCGATTTGTTGGTGTGTCGGATAAGCTTGTCGTGGGTGGATGGAAGGTCGTAAACGATGGTGACCGTTAGAGTCATCATCTGCAGTCATCTTTGGCAATAAGTGTATTACCCGAAAAGTTGGTATGTTCCTGTCCTGACTCCCAGCCGCGGTCTGCTGTCTCTGAAGCTGTTTCACGATGACCTCCATTTGCTGCTGGTGTCTCTTTTACAAGCCTGCAATGCTCTCTCGGTGAGCTGCAAGGCTCTCTTGGTGAGCTACAAGGCTCTCTTGGTGAGCCTGTTGTTGAGCTGCGTGAGCCTGTTGTTGAGCTGCAAGGCTCCGCTGCAAACCTGCATTTGTCTGCTGTTGATTTGCATTTGCTATAGCCAGCTGTTTCAGTATCTCCTCCATTTTGTGTTTACTTTAACTGCCCACGGCACTCCACCATGTGTAAGGGGTTAGCTCGGTAGCGGGGGTGTGTGACCCCCTGGATGAGTTCACTACACACTGAACTATACAGAGAGGTAGCCCAAGACAGTTGAAAACAAAGAGTTTGGTTTATTCTTCCATATTGCTGTGGAAACAAGTGCAAGCATCCAAACAGCATAAACAAAACAAAACATAAAATAAACCATGGCCACTTGGGGCTGTAATGGAATGACCCGTGACAACCAGAGACTTTGGAAGGATGAGAGGTACTCCTGTGTCAGCCTCACTAATAACTATTGGGTCTAAGTGCACCCTGTGCCCCTTTTTGGCATAGGGTGGCTAATAAATCATAATTCATGTATTACATGAGATGGGACATTAATAATAGTTCATATTGCAGGATGTCTTGAGATATTACAAGTTGTTGGCTTATTCAATGTGGGGACACATGCTTTTGAAAGGTGTTAAATGTATCTACTCCTAGACATTTCATTGTCCATTGTGTAAGGCTGTAGAGGTGTTAATTCAGGTCTGTTCCAAAGATATTTCATTGTATGATAACACTGTTTAAAGCCTATTGATGCCCAGGTGTGAATACCTTTCTGTCGGAGACAGACCCTCTGTCTAAAGATGTGGATTGAAGGGCAACTCATTGTGTGATGATTTTTTGTTTGAATGTCATTATCTAAAGGAATGTGAGTTCTCAGGTGTAATAATTAGCCCATGTTAAATTATAGCCCAGTGCCAAAATGTCTGGATACTAATTAGTAATTAGCCCCAATGTGTTTGGGGGGGTGGAGATTTCATTGTCCCTTTGATTACTGTCACATGCTTGTAACTGCATAAAAAGCTGAGAAGAAACCATTAAAGCGTTCATACATTTTGGAACAAGTACAGAGCTGAGTCTCGTCGTTATTCTGGGAAATGGAATGGATCGTGTCTGCTGGTTTGTCGGTGTGTCGGATAAGCTGTCGTGAGTTGATGGAAGGTCGTAAACGGTGGTAACCCTTACAAGTGGTGGCACAGCAGTGGGATGAATCCATCGGTAGAAGGATGGCTACAAGGACACAGGACAATGGAGACACAGTATGTACGGATGAAGCTCTCTTCCCTCATGGACTTACTGGAGAGCCGGGGCAGACCAGCCAGCCATCGTAAGAAAAAGGAAATTATCGCAGAACTTGTCGAAATGGATAGAGCTGAAAGGCCCAGCGTAACAGACAGGACACCAGAGGAAGATTTTTTTTAATCGGGCTGTTAAACGTGGACTGGCACAGTATGGTCCTAATCCTCCACCGGAGATCATAGACCGGGTTATAGTGGCTGTGAATGCCACCTTGCTACAGCAAAGAGGTGCTGCAGCAGCAGAAGTCACAGCAGCACCAACTGAAGAGAGGGTACAGATACCAGTCTCCATGGAAGAGGAATTCCAAAGGAGGTTACAAGACATGCGGATACAGCACAGAGGACCAGTATCAGAGGAGGCCCTGCTGGGATGGTCGGATGTGATTCGTTATCAACTCTGGAAGGAAGCGCTAGCTCTGGAGCAGCAACACCAAGGAAAGGTCCTGCCCTCCATCTATGTAAGGTACTGACCGCAGTATGACACAAGAATGCCGTTGTTGGAGGAACAACCGAAGCAGGAGTGGACAGCGGAGTTAAGCAGGCTTATCTGGGCAGAGATGCAGCTGGACGAGAGCTACAGAGCCCTCCAGTGGTATGTAGCCCAAGAGTGCTCGTGGTTAGCGGATGACAGCCCCACAGATGGCTATGACTATGATTGTAATAGTGGGGTAAAATTGCGCTCCCCTATGTGTCTTGTGATCTGGTGTTCAATGTATTTGCAATCACCTTCTGGTATAATAAAGTGAAGTACTATACTCCAAAACCAATAACAATGTTGTACACTATATTGTACAAAATATATAAATAAATAAAAAATATATATATTATAATAATATCCGTGAAAAAAACGTGAACAGAGCTTATTTTAGTTGGTGCACTAGTTTGTGCTCCTAAGTGTCATAGAACCTCTATGTTGAGTGAACATACACAATACGCCTATAGTTATGCATGTTGGAAAACCATAAAAAAATCAAATAAAATACATTTAAAAAAAAATCATATGTGGTATATAGTCCAATAATTTCCTCCTAATTAGTGCCCCATGTGGGTGATCGAGTATATATATAGTTGATATGTTCCTCTGTGGTGTAGTATTCAAACTGTTACCAAGTTGTCACCACTTAGTGAAATCCCATCACCGTCTGAAATGGTCACTCACCAGATGTTGTATTAACCAGAGCCTTTGGTTCATTACTCAGGATAACCACTCCTATGTTAGGTATGCAGCCTGCTGTCTGATGTCTTGAGTATTGGTGTCACTTTCTCCTATGAACGCTCACAAAGAAAAAAGGGTGCCCCTCATAGTGTATTAAATTAAAAATATGTTTATTTTGTAAAAACAAATAAATACACTCACATTTTATGGTGCCTATGGGCCGGCACCAAGCTTCTCCAGCCGTGTATGCAAAGAGTGTGGATGGAGTAAACAAGCCGTTCCTCTCCTGGCCTTCCAGCTGTCTTACAGTCTATGTGTATAGCCTTATCATTCAGCAGCCTCTATGCGTTTCGCAATCAGTGTTGCATCATCAGGAAGCTGCTGTAATGTTCTCATCTGACTGTATTTATAGCCCTTCTGATTTAAAAGTGTCCACCCCCTCTATTTTCCCGGAAATTAGCTGACTGGAAGTGCTGCATCCGCCATATTGTTTTTTGCAGTATGCCAACCGGAAGTACTATGTCCGCCATGTTGGTTTCTGGAAATACCGCCCTGTTATTGTTATTTAACTTTATTTCTTTCCTCTTCCTTGGTGATCTACTATATTTGCACCCGGTGGATGTTCTGGCAATGTCACTGCATGCTATCCGTATCTCCACCCTTTGTCCGACGTGCTCCGCCATATTGGTGCGCCCATTTTGTGTATGTACTTGGTGGACGCTGCTGCGCTGTAAAGGGCTATGACACTGTTCCGCCGGATCTGATGATCCTTCCGGCCGGAAGTGCTGTTTCCACCATTTTGCTTAGTCTCTATCTGATTGTTAAGTGTTATTACTTCTATTCCGGAAGTTGGGTATATTTTAACCGGAGATGCTATTACTCCCCTTTTTTACTATTTATTATCTCCTTCTCTTGTCAGTATTTATGTTCTAAAAATATGTATTACTCTCTCCCATTTTCAATTTTTTCTTTTGGGGATAATTAATACAGTAATCCTTTGCATTCACAATTGGGTCACTTTTACAATATTTTTAAATTTGCGTTGGTTTTTGCATGTATACTTTATAACCAGCACCATCTATTTCCAATATGTTCTACTATAGTCTTTGCACATGTATACATGCCCACGATGTCACATACGTGACCTGTGCACATACATGTATCAATAATTGATAGTAAATCTGTACCAGTAAATACCAAAATGTTATTAGAATATGATTAAAAATGTAATTAAATTAAAAATATATATTTAAATTAAAGTATAAAAAATAAAATAAAATAAAATATCCAATATGTTTCATTACGGGAAATCTCCCTTCTCATGTTAGAATTTCTCCAGCTTTTTTCTATTTTGTCTATGGCAAAGAATTTAAGATGTTTGGGGTTTCTCTGGTGTACATCTCTAAAGTGTTTCGAAACACTGTGGTATTTGTACCCCTTTTTGATGTTTCTAACATGTTCCCCTATTCTTACTGCTAGTTCCCTTTTAGTGCGTCCTATATATTGTAGTCCGCAGCTACATTCTAAAAGGTAGGTTACGTGTGTACTCTGGCATGTAATACATTTTTAAATATTGAATTTTTCTTTTGTGGTATGCGACTGGAATTCCACAATCTTTTTGTTTATTTTGTTGGTAAGTGTGCATGGTTTACATTTTCCGCACCTATAAAACCCCTTTTGATCGAAAAAAGTTGTTAGTTTCTGTGGGGGGTCTGGGACGTTTTTTACAATGACATCTCGTATCCTTTTGGCTCGTCTATATATGAAGGTTGGTCTTGGCGGGAGGATTTTATTCAACTGCGGATCTTGGTGTATGATTGGCCAATACTTTCGTACAATTTCTTCAAGTTTTCTGTACTGAGTATTGAATCCTGTGATGAATGGGATATTTTCCTTTTCCTTACTTGCTCTATTTTTAGGTTTGAGTAGGGATTCTCTATTTCGATGGCCTATCCTTTCTCTAATTTCTTCTAGGTCTTTTCATGTGTATCCTTTATCCATGAATCTATCAATCAGTGTCTCAGTGGATGGTGGCAACTATTCATTGGTATATAGGCGTTTCTATCTGTGTCTTTGAAATTAGTTCATATTTATTTTCATTTATGTATTTGATAAATTCCTCCAATTCTCCCTCGTTGCCTTTCCAAATGATTAGTATGTCGTCTATAAATCTTTTGTATGTTACCATGTGTGGCCACTCCTTTCCAAAAATTTCCTCCTCTTCCCATTTATTTAGAAAGATGTTCGCCACGATGTTGGGCGTATTTATTACCCATTCCCACTCCTTTAATTTGTTTGTAATATTTATGGTCATACCAAAAGAAGTTGTCCCCCATTGCCATACGTAGTCCTTCCAATATTAGTTTTCTTTGTTTCAATTTGAGATCTGATTGTTTCTTCATTGTCCAGGCTACTGCTGCTAGCGTGTCTGCCTGTTTAATGTTGGTGTATAACGATTCCACGTCTATTGTCACTAATAGCGTGGAGTCGTCCACTTGTATTTGTGCAATTTTGTTAATTATGTCCTAACTGTCTTTTATAAATGCTTGACCCTTTCCTGCCAAAGGCTGTAGGAATACGTCAAGATACTCGCCAAGTCGCGAGTATATAGATCCAATGCCGCTTATTATGGGTCTGCCCGGTGGTTTATTCTTATTTTTGTGTACCTTTGGTACTTAATAAATAACAGATATCCTTGGGGCTTCAGGTAATAGATACTTCCCTTCTTTTTTATTGATTATTTTATCTTCCATGCCTTTTTTCAAAAATTATTTTAATTTGTGCTTCAGTTGTTTATTTGGGTTCCTGTTGATCATTTGGTATGTGGTTTTAGCTTGTACCAATCTTTCCAGTTCCAATTTGTATTCTTCTTTCTTCAGAATGACTAGCCCCCCCCCCCCCCTTATCTGCTGGCCTTATTACTATATTCTTACGTTTCTCTAGTTTTCTGATGCCTTGACATATTCTATTTTTTGCTGGTTTTTCTGCTGTTATATTTTTAATTTACTTTTCCACCATTTTTAAAAAAACTTCTATATGTTGGTTAGTGCTTAGTTTAGGATTGAATGTGGATTTATTTTTCAAATTGCTATGTTTGTAATTGGTGCTGTTAGAGGTGTCATTAGAATTACCTTTTCCTAAAAAATATTTCTTTATGTTCAACTTCCTGGTGAACTTTTGTAAATCTATAAACGCTTTAAACTGGTTAAATGTTTTACTAGGGGCAAATTTATCGCCTTTATCTAAGACTGCTAATTCCTCTTGCAAGAATGTTACGTCTGTTAGGTTAAAGATGCCTTCCCCTAGTTTACTCTTTTTCTTTTGGCCTCTCCCCTGGCATCCCCTCCTTCTTGGTGGTTTCTGTTCCCAGTATCTTCTTGTGGGTGTCTGTTCCATCCTCCCCTGCTGGTTTGGAATACTGGCATGTTGGGTTTGTAAGGTTCTCTCCAGTCCCTCCATTCCCCCTGCCATTGGGCTGGTTCATAGTGTGGGTTCTGGTATCCCCTTCCTCTTCCTCTGTATCCCCCTCTCCATGGTCTGGAGTACTGCCCACCCTGATAGGGGGGTTGGTAAGTGTTCCCTCCATGTGGCTGGTATGGTGGTAGTTGGGGGGGTCCCCCCTGATCCTGTTTGGTGCTGCTGGATTGGTGTTCTTGGTATTGATTCCCGGTGTTTTCTTTGTTTTAGGGGTGGTTGTTGGCAATATAACTCCGCCCGCTTGTGGGTGGGTTGCCTCTGTGTCCTCATTTAGGGAGGTGTTAGTGGAATGTATTGTGGTTTCATTTTCCTGCCATTTGTACACTTTGCCTTCTATATAATCTTTTTTGTCACGTTGGTATTTTTTGACTTTTTTTGCTTTTACCTCGCTGTCCAATTTCATTAAAAACTCCTGTAGTTTAGTGGCTCTGGTTTTGTAGTCTTTGGTTTCTGCATGCGGTGTTATGCTTTCCTTTATGGTGTTGATATTACTTTCTATTCTGGCCATTTTGATCCGGCGTCTATCTATGATGGTGTCCAATAATCTTCATAGTTTTCACAGTCATTTAAAAAATTGTACCATGCCTTTGATACTATGAACCAGCCCAATGGCAGAGGGAATGGAGGGACTGGAGAGAACCTTACAAACCCAACATGCCAGTATTCCAAACCAGCAGGGGAGGATGGAACAGACACCCACAAGAAGACACTGGGAACAGAAACCACCAAGAAGGAGGGGATGCCGAGGGGGAGGCCAAAAGAAAAAGAGTAAACTAGGGGAAGGCATCTTTAACCTAACAGACGTAACATTCTTGCAAGAGGATAAGGGGATTACATTTTCCCATAGCAAAACATTTAACCAGTTTGAAGCGTTTATAGATTTACAAAAGTTCCCCAGAAAGAAATATTTTTTAGGAAAAGATTATTCTAATGACACGTCTAACAACACCATTTACAAACATAGCAATTTGAAAATTAAATCCACATTCAATCCTAAACTAAGCACTAACCAACATATAGATTTTTTTTTAAAAATGGTGGAAAAGGAAATTAAAAATTTAACAGCAGAAAAACCAGCAAAAAATAGAATATGGCAAGGCATCAGAAAACTAGAGAAACGTAAGAATATAGTAATAAGGCCAGCAGATAAGGGGGGGTTGGGCTAGTCCTTCTGAAGAAAGAAGAATACAAATTGGAACTGGAAAGATTGGTACAAGATAAAACCACATACCAAATAATCAACAGGAACCCAAATAAACAACTGAAGCACAAATTAAAAGAATTTTTGAAAAAAGGCATGAAAGATAAAATAATCAATAAAAAAGAAGGGAAGTATCTATTACCTGAAGCCCCAAGGATACCTGTTATTTATCAAGTACCAAAGGTACACAAAATAAGAATAAACCACCGGGCAGACCCATAATAAGCAGCATCGGATCTATACACTCGCAACTTGGCGACTATCTTGACGTATTCCTACAGCCTTTGGCAGGAAAGGGTCAAGCATTTATAAAAGACAGTAGGGACATAATTAACAAAATTGCACAAATACAAGTGGACGACTCCACGCTATTGGTGACAATAGACGTGGAATCGTTATACACCAACATTAAACAGGCAGACCCGCTAGCAGCAGTAACCTGGACAATGAAGAAACAATCAGATCTCAAATTGAAACAAAGACAACTAATATTGGAAGGACTACGTATGGCAATGGGGAACAACTTCTTTTGGTATGACCATAAATATTACAAACAAATTAAAGGGGTGGGAATGGGGAATAAATACGCCCCGAGTGTGGAGAACATCTTTCTAAATAAATGGGAAGAGGAGGAAATATTTGGAAAGGAGTGGCCACACATGGTAACATACAAAAGATTTATAGACGACATACTAATCATTTGGAAAGGCAACCAGGGAGAATTGGAGGAATTTATCAAACACATAAATGAAAATAAATATGACATCAAATTTACAGTGAATGTCCAACAAAAAACAACACAATTTTTGGACTTGGAAATATTTAAGAATGGCAACAGCTTACACACCAGAACTCATTTCAAGGACACAGATAGAAACGCCTATATACCAATGAATAGTTGCTACCATCCACAATGGAAAAAAGCCATACCCAAGGGACCGTTCATCAGGATAAAACGTAATTGCAATTCAATGGAGGACTATTATATACAAAAAATGAATAAAGTGATACTCCCGCGCTGTCTGTGAAATAGTGGATGAGGGGGAAAGGGAGAGGGTTGGGAGCACTGCTGCAAACACTAGAAGAGTCTACCTCAATAGACACAAGGAAATATATGTGCAAGTGAAAGGAGTCTGCGCTGTGAAAATAGATTGAAAAAGGGCACAAGGCTAGGAAATGGGTGTGGGAAAGGGGCACGGTAAGTGAAAAAGTGTTAGCTAAATAACAATGATACACCTAGACAGCAATAAACATCTCCAATTGGTAAACTGATGGTAACACATAAACGGCAAAGTATAGTCCAGGAAAGACAAAATTAATTTAGGAAGTCCAGTACTGGAAAATAAAGATAAAAATAAAAATAACAGTAAATTCCTCAAGGAAGGGAACAGATGAGGAGAGACCCAGCAGCCAATTCGTCAGCCGTCCCTAGGGGATTGGAGCGCTGGACAACCGAAGCACCTGACGGACGGCTGACGAGTTCGCCACTCGTGGATGCTGTATTCGTTCCTCCATCGTCTATGTGAGTGTTTTTAAGTTGTTTTAAATAAATCCTTTTTACTGGATTACGCGATGTACCACCTTTTTTGTTTTCTGTGATATCACCCGAGCCTCTGAGCACCATCAGCCTAAGACCAAGCGGACTCCCAGTGAGAGGAAAAGGAGGACACTGACGAGTTCGCCGCACGTGGAGATTAGCCCTTTACCTTTACTTTATGTAAGTGCATAGAGTGCAGGCGTTTTTGGCTCCCCTTTATATCAGTATCACACTATATATTGTTGTGTATCCTCTCCCCGTATGTGGTGTCTGATCCCGGGATTTTAAGAACCTTCTACCTTCATTTGGACTCCGCGTGAAAGCAGCTGGCTAGGCTATATCTGGTAGCCGTGAGGTGAGCTGCTGGGACCACCTGAGGTTTGCGTGTTGTTCTTGGGTGACGGCTCGACTTCTTTCACAGAATTGGCTGCTGGGTCTCTCCTCATCTGTTCCCTTCCTTGAGGAATTTACTGTTATTTTTATTTTTATCTTTATTTTCCAGTACTGGACTTCCTAAATTAATTTTGTCTTTCCTGGACTATACTTTGCCGTTTATGTGTTACCATCAGTTTACCAATTGGAGATGTTTATTGCTGTCTAGGTGTATCATTGTTATTTAGCTAACACTTTTTCACTTACCGTGCCCCTTTCCCACACCCATTTCCTAGCCTTGTGCCCTTTTTCAATCTATTTTCACAGCGCAGACTCCTTTCACTTGCACACTATTATATACAAACCGAGACACTGATTGATAGATTCATGGATAAAGGATACACACGAATAGACCTAGAAGAAATTTGAGAAAGGATAGGACACCGAAATAGAGAATCCATACTCAAACCTAAAAATAGATCAAATAAGGAAAAGGAAAATATCCCATTCATCACGGGATTCAATACTCAGTACAGAAAATTTGAAGAAATTGTACGAAAGTATTGGCCAATCATACACCAAGATCTGCATTTGAATAAAATTCTCCCGCCAAGACCAACCTTCATATATAGACGAGCCAAAAGGATACGAGATGTCATTGTAAAAAACGTCCCAGACCCCCCACAGAAACTAACAACTTTTTCCGATCAAAAGGGGTTTTATAGGTGTGGAAAATGTAAACCGTGCACACTTACCAACAAAATAAACAAAAAGATTGTGGAATTCCAGTCGCATACCACAAAAGAAAAATTCAAAATTGAAAAACGTATTACATGCCGGAGTACACACGTAACCTACCTTTTAGAATGTAGCTCCGGACTACAATATATAGGACACACTAAAAGGGAACTAGCAGTAAGAATAGGAGAACATGTTAGAAACATCAAAAAGGGGTACAAATACCACAGTGTTTCGAAACACTTTAGAGATGTACCAGAGAAACCCCAAACATCTTAAATTCTTTGCCATAGATAAAATAGAAAAAAGCTGGAGAAATTATAATATGAGAAGGGAGATTTCCCATAATGAAACATATTGTATATTTAAATTAAATACAATGACACCATACGGAATGAAAATAGAACTAGATGTCAACTGTTTCATAGATGATTACTAACATTCCTTAAATACCATCCTATACGCTTTCCCACCTATTTTCATTTTTATTACAAAAATTACATTTTTAATCATATTCTAATAACATTTTGGTATTTACTGGTACAGATTTACTATCAATTATTGGTACATGTATGTGCACAGGTCACGTATGTGACATTGTGGGCATGTATACATGTGCAAAGGCTATAGTAGAACATATTGGAAATAGATGCTGCTGGTTATAAAGTATACGTGAAAATACCAATGCAAATTTTAAAATATTGTAAAAGTGACCCAATTGTGTATGCAAAGGATTACTGTATTAATTATCACCAAAAGAAAAAATGGGAGAGAGTAATACATATTTTTAGAACATAAATACTGACAAGAGAAGGAGATAATAAATAATAAAAAAGGGGAATAATAGCATCTCCGGTTAAAATATACCCAACTTCCGGAATAGAAGTAATAACGCTTAACAATCAGATAGGGACTAAGCAAAATGGTGGAAACAGCACTTCCGGCCGGAGAGATCATCAGATCCGGCGGGAAAAGTGTCATAGCCCTTTACAGCGCAGCAGCATCCACCCAGTACATACACAAAACGGTGCACCAAGATGGCATAGCCGCCACATCCGGTCGGACAGAGCACGTCGGACCGGACGATAATAAATAATAAAAACAAAGGATGGAGATACGGATAGCATGCAGTGACATGGCCAGAACATCCACCGGGTGTAAATAGAGTAGATCACCAAGGAAGAGGAAATAAATAAAGTTAAACAACAATAACAGGGTGGTATTTCCAGAAACCAACATGGCGGACATAGTACTTCCGGTTGGCATACTGCAAAAAACAATATGGCAGATGCAGCACTTCCAGTCAGCTAATTTCCGAGAAAACAGAGGGGGCGGACACTTTACAATCAGAAGGGCTATAAATACAGTCAGATGAGAACATTACAGCAGCTTCCTGATGATGCAACACTGATTGCGAAACACATAGAGGCTGCTGAATGATAAGGCTATACACATAGACTGTAAGACAGCTGGATGAACAGGAGAGGAATGGCTTGTTTACTCCATCCACACTCTTTGCATACACGGCTGGAGAAGCTTGGTGCCGGCCCATAGGCACCATAAAATGTGAGTGTATTTATTTGTTTTTACAAAATAAACATATTTTTAATTTAATACACTATGAGGGGCACCCTTTTTTCTCTGTGAGCGTTCATAGGAGAGAGTAATGAACAAAAGGCTCTGGTTAATACAACATCTGGTGAGTGACCATTTCAGACGGTGATGGGCTTTCACTAAGTGGTGACAACTTGGTAACAGTTTGAATACACCACAGAGGAACATATCAACTATATATATACTCGATCACCCACATGGGACACTAATTAGGAGGAAATTATTGGACTATATACCACATAAGAATTTTTTTGAATTTCAATTTATTAGATTTTTTTATGGTTTTCCAACATGCATAACTATAGGCGTATTGTGTATGTTCACTCAACATAGAGGTTCTATGACACTTAGGAGCACAAACTAGTGCATCAACTAAAATAAGCTCTGTTCACGTTTTTTTTCACGGATATTAATATAGTGTACAACATTGGTATTGGTTTTGGAGTATAGTACTTTACTTTATTATACCAGAAGGTCATTGCAAATACATTGAACACTAGATCACAAGACACATAGGGGAGCGCAATTTTACCCCACTATTACCATTTCTTGGGACCGGATACCACTAGATACCCTGACCCGCTTTTCTTCTTTAATTGCAGCACACCCACGATTATAATAATAAAATAATAATATTTATATTCCATTTGCGCCAACCACATTCACACTACTATGACTATGATGGCCTGCGATTGTTGTATTGGAGGATGTCCAGTGATCCAGACTTCGGGGATGATCGGGAGTGGCGCTTGGAGGACATAATGGAGCACAGAGAGGGAGAATTGAATATCTCGGAAGGGCACTGGTTACAGGAAGATTTGGAGTTTCTGGCCATTAAGGAATGGGAGCTGGAAATCGCCTACAGACAGCTTCTGGACTCTGCTCAGCAGCAGAGTGGGGCTCCCGTCGCCTGGGACTATGAGGAAATTTCAGGTGACAACTATGAAATCCTGGCTGATGAATCGGCAGTGGAAAATCTGGATATTGCCATTCCCAAAGCTGAAGCGGATGATGTGGAGTTCAAGGGAGCCGGGGGAGTTGGCCCCTCTCTCCAGCAACATGCTGAGGTGGTAAACCTTTTACTCCCAGCTGAATCACTGGTAACAGAGCATCTTGCTGGTGACCACTGCACACCGCTGCAGCTTGAGCTGACATCGGGTGATGGGACTGTGGTCTCCCCTCACAGCAACTTAGCGGAAGAGCTGCCAACAGAGCAGAGCGCCACGAGCCTCTGCTCTCAACTAGCAGGAGAGGGAACTCCTGTGGTAGTGGATGGGACTGTGGTCTCTACTCACAGCAACCCAGCAGAAGAGCTGGCAACAGAGCAGAGTGCCATAAGCTTCTGCTTTAAACTAACAGAAGAGGGGGTTCCTGGGGTAGTGGATGGGACTACAGTCTCCACTGACACAACCCCAGAAAATGTTGCGGCAGTGAGACAGGAGAATGTCGGCTTTGCTTTGCAAGCACCAGGGGATTTTCACCTACCACCAGTGGATGGGACTTTAGTCTCCACTGGTATACCCCAGGGATGGGGGGCAGTTGGCCCAGATCCCCAACAGTATGATGGACTAAGCCCAGCCACCCTGTCTCCTCCCCAGTGGCTGAAAGGACTCCAGGAAAAGGGCCAGTTCAGGCCTCTCCCCAGCGGCAGGCATGTTCTCTGAGAGAGGCAGAGGTTGGCTGGGTGAGTAATGCTCTGTTTGGAGCAATTTATTTGGGGTACAGTATGGATACCAGCATTGGAAGACTGGATCTACTGACTAACTTCAAAGTCAACCCGTCTGGGGTCTCCTCCTGTGTCAGTCTCCCACCGAAAGGGGAGAGATGTAACGGAATGACCCATGACAACCAGAGACTTTGGAAGGATGAGAGGTACTCCTGTACCCTGTGCCCCTTTTGGGGATAGGGTGGCTAATAAATCATAATTCATGTATTACATGAGATGGGACATTAATAATAGTTCATATTGCAGGATGTCTTGAGATATTACAAGTTGTTGAATAAATGTGTGGACACATGCTTTTGAAAGGTGTTAAATACATCTACTCCTAGACATTTCATTGTCCATTGTGTAAGGCTTTAGATGTGTTAATTCAGGTCTGCTCCAAAGACATTTCATTGTGTGATAACACTGTTTAAAGCCTATTGATGCCCAGGTGTGACTACCTTTCTGTCGGAGACAGACCGTCTGTCTAAAGATGTGGATTGAAGGGCAACTCATTGTGTGATGATGTTTTGTTTGAATGTCATTATCTAAAGGAATGTGAGTTCTTAGGTGTAGTAATTAGCTCATGTTAAATTATAGCCCAGTGCCGAAATGTCTGGATACTAATTAGTAAGTAGCCCCAGTGTGTGATTAGGGGGGGTGGAGATTTCATTGTCCCTTTGATTACTTTCACATGCTTGTAACTGCATAAAAAGCTGAGAATAAACCATTAAAGCTTTCATACATTTTGGAACAAGTACAGAGCTGAGTCTCGTCTTGATTCTGGGGAAATGGGATGGATCGGGTCCTGTTGGTTGGAGTGTCGTCTAAGCTGTCGTGGGTGGATGTAAGGTCGTAAACGGTGGTGACCGTTACAGGGGCGTCTACCTTCACCACACAGGAACGTATCTATGGATAGGGCAGACATCTACTGCTGGGCAGACACTGCTGGTCATACAGCAGGGAAAAAATAGTCTTTTTGATTTTTTATCACACAGAAAAATTAACAACCACCTCACCTCTTCAGAAGTCGTTCTCACTGCTCTCCTTAACTCAAAAAGCCTCAGGATTCAGCAATCAGTAGTCATCCTTTGGATAACTTATAGAGGCTTTAATTGCCTCATTCTGAACAGCTGAAGTTTTCCAACGCCCTAAACCTTTCTGGCTACCTCTGTAGCCAACGCCTGGTAGTAATTGGTGTATTGTCTAAACAAGACAGAACTGCATCTCCCGTCTGTGACAACACCCACAGGTTCACCTGACTTCCGGTCACAATATATATATATATATATATATATATATATATATATATACTCATTGGGACATATGTCCCCTGAATATATGTATTTACTTTATTAATAATATTCATTTATACTTGTTCTGTATTTACATATGTTTAAACATCTTTAGTATTTTTATTACCATACACTATACAACCAGAGGGATTTTGTATTTACAATTCTTTATACTGTACATGTATTGTTCATAGGTGTATTATATACATAGGGACTTCAACATTATTTTTATTTTTGATTTACCTAATCTGCTTCTCATTCTCAAGACTATTTCTGGAATGAGAATAACTATATGTGTTTTGTGGTCTTTTTAAACTTCAATTTACATTTTATATAGGTCTGTTTGCTCTCTCAACCATGCAATCTGGATTTGTCTAGGTTCACACCAGATACTAATTGTTAACTTGGTAATTGGATTGTTGATTGGGTTCCCAGCTGCTATCCTTTTTGTCATGTGACCTATAGTTGTATATATACTGGACATCCATTTTCTATGTTGTAAGCTATGAATAAGCACTAAAGTTTGGTGTGAAACATGTCAGCTCTTTACCCGTCTGCTGTGGCATGCTTTTTGTGTGTTTTTTAGATTTTACAATAAAAGCAATTTATTTTTGGAGTGCGGCTGTCCAGAACGTTTTTCCTTCATTTTGCATCATTCCAAGCATTGCCAGCACCCTTGGCTTTGGATCAGGTGAGGAGACTTTCTGATTAGTATCGTAGAGTGGTGATTCCTCTTTTTCAAGATGTGCATAATCTCTGCGATAGAGTGACAAATGAATAACAAAGCATAGGGTATTTGCAAGATACCAGTAAGAGTATACCACGATAAGTTAACAGATATGGAGGACCGCCTAAGGTGTAATAATCTGAGGTTTTTGGGTTTCCCGGAGGGTTCAGAACGTACACCCCCCTAAAGCTTTTATGGAGCAGTGGTTGACAACTTCTTTTGGCGCCTCCACCTTTTCTCTACTATTCGCCATAGAACGAGCGCATAGAGTTCCCCTGCGTCCTTTACCCATTGGAGCACCCCCACGCGCTATGCTCATCAAGCTACTGCACTTCAGGGACAGGGAAGCAGTTCTTTGGGCCACTCGCACAAAGGGCCGCATATCCTTCAATGGCAATGGGATCACTATCTTTCCTGATTTCTCAGCGGCTACGCAGAAACAGAGGGCTACTTTCCTGGCCATTAAAAGAAGATTACAAGACCTTCAACTAACCTATGGTATGCTATACCCTGCACGACTGAGGATCATCCATAAAGGAAAGGCCTATTTCTTCACGGATCCGAAAGAAGCGGCCCACTGGGTGGACTCATTGTGTCCTACTGATCAGCGTCACCAGCAACAAAGATCTCCACCTCACTGACCCTTGGTTATCCTCTTCTACAGCCTCACCCCCCTTTTTTTCTTCTCATCTGCACCACTTCGCAAGATTAGTCATAGAGATCGCGGTATCATGGGTACCAGACAGCACTTTCAGGGGAGCGGCAATTTGCCGCCCGCCCGCAATGCCGTTCCGCCCGCTCCACTCCCCCTGCACTTAATGTGTGACATAATTGTACTCCTTGCCGCCGCGCAGTCCTGTGGAGGAAGAGGAGGCGGCGTTGGGAGGTTGTAGCAACCTTGATCATCCAATTGTTTGGTCAGTAGGTGGATCCATGTACCCCCCCCCCCCTGGCTCCTCCTCTTTTCCAGTGCTCTGCGAATCTCCTACCAAGTACCATGTGCAGAGCGCGGATAATGCTGAGCAGCTCCTTGACCCCATCCAGGATAGAAGGCCATAGTGTAGAAGACCTGCCAGAGCAGCACGATCATCGGCGAGGTGCTGTGCATGATGGTCCGCTGCCTGACACTGACAGCATCCGATTTCACTCCCTGAACAAGGGCGCCCGAACATCCCTGCTACCAGCTGCTTGTGATGACCTCACACACAGCCCTAATGCTGTGATGCCACCTACTATCTCCTGTCATCATCATGCTCCTCGTCATCCCCCTGTTCCTGGCATCCCAGGGGGATGCCAAGAACAGGGGGATGACGAGGAGCATGATGATCCCACCACCCTACCTCTGAGGCCTGTCATACATTTTATCACCCCCTGTCATGTCCATCCTCCCTGTCAGCTTCCTACCACCCACCCCTGTCATCTCCATCCTCCTTGTCATCTTCCTACCAACCACCCCTGTCATCTCCATCCTCCCTGTCATCTCTATCCTCCTTTCATCTTCCTATCACCCACCCCTGTCATCTCCATCCTCCCTGTCATCTTCCTACCACCCACCCCTGTCATCTCCATCCTCCCTGTCATCTTCCTACCACCCACCCCTGTCATCTCCATCCTCCCTGTCATCTTCCTACCACCCACCCCTGTCATCTCCATCCTACCTGTCAGCTTCCTACCACCCACCCCTGTCACCTCCATCCTCCCTGTCATCTTCCTATCACCCACCCCTGTCATCTCCATCCTCCCTGTCATCTTCCTACCACCCACCCCTGTCATCTCCATCCTCCCTGTCATCTTCCTACCACCCACCCCTGTCATCTCCATCCTCCCTGTTATCTTCCTACCACCCACCCCTGTCATCTCCATCCTCCCCGTCATCTTCCTACCACCCACCCCTGTCATCTCCATCCTCCCTGTCAGCTTCCTACCACCCAACCCTGTCAGCTTCCTACCACCCACCCCTGTCAGCTTCCTACCACCCACCCCTGTCTTCTTCCTGCCACCCACCCCTGTCATCTTCCTACCACCCACCCCTGTCAGCTTCCTACCACCCACCCCTGTCTTCTCCATCCTCCCCGTCTTCTTCCTGCCACCCACCCCTGTCAGCGCCCTACCACCCACCCCTGTCATCTACCTACCACCCACCCCTGTCATCTCCATCCTCCCTGTCAGCTTCCTACCACCCACCCCTGTCAGCTTCCAACCACCCACCCCTGTCATCTTCCTACCACCCCCTGTAATCTTCATACCACCCAACCTCCTTAAATTTACTGGTGCACATCACATATGATGGACGCCGGGACATTTTTTTTGGGCGGGGGGGGGGGGGGGTGCACGTAGCTGGTCTTGCCTAGGGCGGCAAATTACCTGTCAGCTTCCTACCACCCACCCCTGTCACCTCCATCCTCCCTGTCATCTTCCTATCACCCACCCCTGTCATCTCCATCCTCCCTGTCATCTTCCTACCACCCACCCCTGTCATCTCCATCCTCCCTGTCATCTTCCTACCACCCACCCCTGTCATCTCCATCCTCCCTGTTATCTTCCTACCACCCACCCCTGTCATCTCCATCCTCCCCGTTATCTTCCTACCACCCACCCCTGTCATCTCCATCCTCCCTGTCAGCTTCCTACCACCCAACCCTGTCAGCTTCCTACCACCCACCCCTGTCAGCTTCCTACCACCCACCCCTGTATTCTCCATCCTCCCTGTCTTCTTCCTGCCACCCACCCCTGTCATCTTCCTACCACCCTACCCTGTCAGTGTCCTACCACCCACCCCTGTCATCTCCATCCTCCCTGTCATCTCCATCCTCCCTGTCATCTTCCTACCACCCACCCCTGTCATCTCCATCCTCCCTGTCATCTTCCTATCACCCACCCCTGTCATCTCCATCCTCCCTGTCATCTTCCTACCACCCACCCCTGTCATCTCCATCCACCCCTTCATCTTCCTACCACCCACCCCTGTCATCTCCATCCTCCCTGTCAGCTTCCTACCACCCAACCCTGTCAGCTTCCTACCACCCACCCCTGTCAGCTTCCTACCACCCACCCCTGTCTTCTCCATCCTCCCCGTCTTCTTCCTGCCACCCACCCCTGTCAGCGTCCTACCACCCACCCCTGTCATCTACCTACCACCCACCCCTGTCATCTCCATCCTCCCTGTCAGCTTCCTACCACCCACCCCTGTCAGCTTCCAACCACCCACCCCTGTCATCTTCCTACCACCCCCTGTAATCTTCATACCACCCCACCTCCTTAAATTTACTGGTGCACATCACATATGATGGACGCCGGGACATTTTTTTTGGGGGGGGGGGGGTGCACGTAGCTGGTCTTGCCTAGGGCGCTAAATTGCTAAGGGGCAAATTTCCACCCACCATCCCGCTCCACTCCCCGCTGCACTGTGAGACATATTGTTGCTAATCCGTTATGCCAGCTGTAAGGCAAATTGATGCCCACCCACCAGCCAGCCAGCCCGCTCCACCTGTTCTGCCAGTACGCTACATTTACCTGGGTGTTGCGGGCAGAACAGGGGAACAGTCAGCGGGCGGGACAGTCAGCAGGTGAGCGGGCTTGCTGGCCAATCAGCGGGCAGGGGATTACATTATCTCTCTGCTGCCTGCCTTTTCTCTGGGACACAGCAAGTGGCAATCCGCAATGTGTGGCAGGTGATGTGGCAAGTGACAATCTGCTACGTGTAGCAGGTGATGTGGCAAGTGACAATCTGCAACGTGTGGCAGGTGACGTTGTGGCAAGTGACAATGTGTGACAGGTGGCGTCGTGGCAAGTGACAATCTGCATTGTGTGGCAGGTGGCAAGTGACAATCTGCGTTGTGTGGCAGGTGGCAAGCGACAATTTGCATTGTGTGGCAAGTGACAATCCTCAATGTGTGACATTGTGGCAAGTAACAATCTGCAATGTATGGTAGGTGACAACCCGCATCTGGTGACATGGCAAGTGACAATCCGCATATGAAGACAGGTTACATTGGCAAGTGACACGCTCAGGGCTCCTACTGATTCTGCAATATGGTGAGTTGAACTATATTATATAACAATGTAATAATAGAAATTATGCACTTCAAGCATTTTTATTATTATTATTTTTTTACTAGTAATGGCAGTGATCTGTTTTTTTTTTTTTTGCGAGACTGCGACATTGCTGTGGACAGGTCAGACACTTTTGACACATTTCTGGGACCATTCACATTTATACAGCACTGGTTAATGTGTAAATGTCACTGTCAGGGAAGGGGTTAAATGTGTTCCCTGGGAAGTGTTTCTAACTGGGGGGTGGGACTGACTGGAGGAGGAGAGAGATATCTGTTCCTAATCACTAGGATAGAGCCACGACAGGTCCTCTTTATACTCCTACATACATGTATAAAGCCATGACAGCTCCTCATTATACTTCTATATACACGTATAATGCCATGACAGGTCCTCTTTATACTCCTATACATGTATAGAGCCATGACAGATCCTCTTTAGTTATAATGATATCAAATAAAGGATGTGGGGGCATTTTGGTGGGTGTGATTTTTTTTCTGGGGGGGGGGGGGGGCAGCATTTTATTCTTGGTACCAGGCAGCACAATGTCTTGGGCCGGCACTGCCCCACCCCCCCATTTTTGTTCTTCTTTGACATTTCTCATCTGAGTGACTGATGAACTATTACCTCATGTTACCATCCACTTACTAGACAACTACTCCTGGATAGCTGTCACAGCAATTTCCCTGATGATGCCCTAATGAGATAACTGACATCACTGTAGGGCCCGGGTCATCTACCATAATTCAATTTTCGGGAACAGATGGAGCCTAACTGTTGCAAACTCTATCGCCATCCACCATGGTTTGTTGGGTACGGGACTACACCATGTCCCCCATGTTTTGCAGTTTTGTTTATGGGATTAAAGCTCCCAAGTGTTGGGGATTGGGGGCCGGGAGGGTTGGGGTAGTTCTACCTGTTTCCCTTGTTTTTGGGGATGATTTTTCCTTTATGCCAATTGTTTACAGGTTCACAGGCCAGGTTCAAGGTATGCAGGTATTATTAAATAGAAGCACATTGTTCTCTCATATGTCTTTATCGAGTTTCGCCCCCACCTCTCGTGCTGAAAGGAGTCCCAAAGTGAGGTTGACTCGGACACATCATGAGGGCTGGACGAGCATATTTTTGACCAACACTCGTGGCCAATTTACGCCTGATTTCATCAAATGTTAGGGGGCTAAATTCTAAAGTGAAATGTTTTGTAATGTTTGACTATCTGGCACGGCACAAACCGCATGTAATCCTCCTCCAGGAAACCCATCTCCAGGGCTCCAGGGTTATGGCTCCTAAAAGAGCTAAAATAGCGTACGCTCTTCATTCCACTTACTCCACTTATGCTCGAGGGATATCTATTCTTATTGCCAAGTCAGCACCAGTCTCCATTAAGCATATTAAACTTGACCCTAATGGCTGTTTTGTGATCCTGGTGCTGGAACTCCTGGGTAAACCATATACAGTGACAAATATGTCCCACCGCCTTTTAGCAAGAAGTTTTTTGAGAAGGTGATAAGCACGATACTGGAGATTGCTGAAGGCCCCTTGCTTATAGCTGGAAACTACAACACAGTTTTAGACAATTCTATGGATAGATTTAGATGCTCTACACTACCCCCACACCCCTAGGATCTTTTTTAACACAATTTGATCTAGTGGAGGCCTGGAGGTGGAAGCATGCAACTGTGCGGGAATACTCGTGGCAGTCTGACTCTCACGGCACATTATCATGTATTGATCTCTACCTTGTTTCATCTGATATGTAGGGATGAGCTTTGTGTTCGACTCGAACGTATGTTTGACTCAAACATCATCTGTTTGTACGTTCGACGAATTTTGATTCGAGTGACGCGCGTCGGCCCATAATTCACTGCGGCGTTGCGCGCTGATGATTGGTCAAGCATGCACCATGACCCTGCATGCTTGGCCAATCACAACGCACAAAAAACGAAAAACAATAATTGGCCAAAGCCAGGGTGGCTTTGGCCAATTATGGCTCAGGGGGTTTACTACATGCACCACAAGAGAAGATCAGTCAGACAGTTAGCGAGAGAGATAGATAGAGACACAGGGGTAGATTCAGGTATAATGGCGCATCGTTGCTCCGGCGTGGCGCATCCTCTTTCCGCTACGCCGTACCCGCGCGGAGAGGCATGTACTGTATTCATCATTTTTTCACTCACCTGCGTAGCGGATTTTGGACGGCGTAAGTCGGCGGAACTGTTAGTGGGCGTCACCACATGCAAATGATGGTCTGACGGTGGCGCAGAGAGATCTGTACGGTGTATCTTAAACAGCGCATGCGCACTAATGTCACCTGGCTGTCTGCCTCCTGTGCGCATGCGCAGTACGGCGCCGACGTCACCACCAAGATCCGCCGCACCACTTCCTACTCCAGTGCATAAATACGCACACAGAAGCGCCACTCACTTGCAAAACGTGACCAGCATTTTTTTGAATTGCCAGGGCTTTTGCATCCTGCTCTTTGCATTAATGATGGCTGCACCAGAGACTCCCGGTGACCGTAGAATGTTTAATTTCAGCCCTCAGGAGAAGGCTGTGATCACCGATGCGCTCTCCCAACATGGGTCCCGCCTCTATGGGCCACAGAGTGCCAACACTGGCAAATCGGAGAAAACACGCATTTATGCTGAAATAACCAGGCAGGTAAATGTTGTCGGTGTGGCGGAGAGGGAGCCCAAGCACATCCGCAAGAAAATAAACGGCATGCGGAGACTGGTGAAAGATAAACTTGTGGCAATGAGGAAGCATGCCAGTGGCACAGGTAGAGGACCAGCCACAAGAATCACCCTGACGGCAGAGGACATGGTCGTGGCCAGGTTGCTGGATAGGGAGCTGGTGGAGGGTCTGCCGGGCTTCGAATCAGGGGATCAGCCTTTGAGGTCAGGTAAGTGTGTTTTATCTGCTTTGTGGTGTGTTGCATGGGTGGGGGGGGGGGATACATGTGACAAGTGTGTGGGTACTCCAACATGTGATTGTTTTGTGTCATCCACAGATGTGCAGGATGGAGCTGGGCCGTCAGTGGATGCAGGGCGATCCACCCCATCCATGGTGGATCTAGCCCCGACATCATTGCTTGAGGAGGTTGAGGAGGAGCACGTCGGGGTAGAAGAGGATGCTCTGTATATGCTGGAGGAGACCCCCATACCTGGCCAATCCCAACCCCCCCCTGCTAGATTCCCCATCAAGGGACACCATCCCCTCCAGGGATTCCCCATCAAGGGACACCATCCCCTCCAGGGATACCCCCTCAAGGGACACCATCCCCTCCAGGGATACCCCCTCAAGGGACTTCCCCTACACCCGTCCTCCAGCCTCTCAGGCCTATAGTAAGGCAATGAGAAAAATACGAGGAGTCCCTAACGATTTTGAGGACCATCTGGCAAGGGACCAGACAAGACAGACCCGCCATAATGGATGTCTTGCTGGTGATCTTCATCGGGTCGCAGATAGCCTGGCGTCCACGGCCGAGAGCCAGGCTGCTTGCACTGTGGCAGTGCAGGAAGCCATCGCCCAGCAGGCTGGGCAGAATACTACTATAAATGAAAGTCTGCAGGACGTTGTTGGGAACGGGGCAGCCCTTCTGTCCTGCCTGGTGGACCTGCAGACCACCACATCTGGCCTGATCTCCGAGGTCCGGAGCCTGGCAGCTGCTGTCCGTGAGGAGGGGAGGCAGACACGGCGACAGCAGCGCAGCAATACCACCCGCCGGCTGCGGATGCAGGCTGCCACCAATACCTACCTCCACCGGCTAGCCGTGGCAATGGAGGGCAGCCAGGCAGCCAGGGAGAGACTGGTGGAGGTTCAACCACCTGCCCCCCCAGCCCCCCCACCTGTGGCTCGGCCCAGGCAACTGTGCCCCAGGAGCCTAGGGACAAGAAGGAGCCCACGACAGGGCCATTGATTTATATTAATTTATGTTTGATACTCAGATTATGAGTTTTTTTTTTATCTCCCTGCACACGGTGAGGAGTGCAGGCTACAGTGTGAATGTGGTGTGAATGTGTGGGGGTGACACTCCTGCCATTAAGGGGTGTCACCCTCAGTCGTTGGTGAGAAATTATCACCCCGACACTTGTGAATGGTGTATGAATGTACAGCAACATAATTGGAGCCGTGGCGTGGCGTTGCTGCTCCCAAGTCCCATGTGGTGTACTTTGGTCTAATCCAATTTGATGTGGATGTGGTGTGTGTGTGCGCTAGGGATCACAGTGGTGTGCATGCATGCATTCTCATTGTGCCATGATTAATGTGTGTGTTTAACGTGAAAAGTAGCCAACCACAAGGACCCTCCTGACTGCTCTTCCCTCAGCAGACGGGGGACCCTCGGGCAAGGGGCGACTGTGTGGTTCGGGGGTCAGGTCATCACATAAGTCAATCTCCAGGCCCTTTCTCACGGCAAAGTTGTGCAGCATGCAACATGCCCCAATGATCTGGCACACAAAGTTTGGGGAATTCAACAGGGCCCCCCCAGACTTATCCAGGCATCGGAAACGTGACTTCAGGAGGCCAAAGGTGCGCTCCACGACTGCACAGGTTTTGATGTGTGCTTCATTGTATCTTTGCTCTCCTCTGGTTTGGGGATCCTGGAATGGAGTCATGAGACTCCCAGTGCATATGTCGCGTCACCTGGTAATGAAAAGAGGATGTTAATAGTGCATGTGCCCGTTGTGATGTGTGCATCATGGGAGGGGATAGTCATGCCTGCCACCCATGTCACTCACCAACCAGCCAGCTGTCCCCATACACGTTCTGTTTTAAATTCTGTGGAGATGGTGCTTTGACGGTATATGTAGCTGTCATGGCTGGACCCAGGGTCCTTGGCACGGACGTGCCATATTAGGCCTTGCGCATCAACTATCACCTGTACATTGATGGAATGCCAATGCTTCCGATTGCAGTATATGTGCTCTGTGTCTCGGGGGGGCCGTAGTGCCACATGTGTGCAATCAATGGCCCCCACAGTGCGTGGGAATCTGGCAATGTTGTAGAAATCTGTCATTGCCTTCATCCGCAGCTCCTCAGTGGTGGGTTTGATGATGTGGTTGGCCATGCGTCTGAGGATTGCAGGGACAACCTGGTGCACACATCTGCTCATGGTGGACTGTGACATCCCAGCCACCACTCCACTTGTACGCTGGAATGATCCACTGGCAAGGACATGGAGTGTTGCCAGTACCTTCACCAGTGGCTGCACTGCTTGTGAGCGGTGTGTCTGGCTGGTGATGTCATCCTGCAGGGTTGTGGTTAGTTCCAGGATGGCTTCAGGGCTGAATCTGAATAGGCGAAACACCTCCAATTCACTCATGCCAAACACGTCAATGCGCGTGCGGAATATCCTCTCCCGTGCCCTCCTACGTGCACGTCGACGCTGTAGGGCTATGAGCAAGGCTGCCCCTGGCATGTTGGCAGACAGATGTGTTGTCCAGCAAGTGTTTTAGCTCAATTTGTCTGTAACAGTGTTGCTTTAGATGCTCTCCAGCTGATCTGTTCAACTCCTGTGCAAAGTTACTCCTGCTTTATGAGGGGTGACTTTCCGCAGGAAATTGCAGTTACGCGCACCGGGTTACGCGGGCGCCAGACAAACGTGCGTTTCTGAATCGGCGGTTCTCCCTCATTTGCATATTTGAATAGATAATCCATGGGAACGGTTGAACTGTCCCGCGTAAAGATGCGCCAAAGCCACGCCGGCGTGGAAAAGTTACGCCGGTAAGAAGTAGCCTATTTGAAGGCGGATCTGGTATAGTAGGTACGGCGCATGGATCCGACGGTGCAAAGTAACATTTACGCCGCACATCTCTAAAAACGCCGGAGTAAGTGCTACATGAATCTACCCCACAGTGGGCCAGATCCACAGAGAATTACGTTGGTGTATCTACAGATACACCGGTGTAATTCGACTTTCCCGCCGGCGTGTCTTTGTTTTCTATCCAGAAAACAAGATACGCCGGCCTTACGCTAAGATACATATTAGATGTATCTTAGATGCATATTTACGCTGGACGCTAGGGGCGCGTCCGCGTAAAGTATGCAAATGAGGTAAATACGGCAATCCACGAACGTACGTACGCCCGGCGCAGTGTGTTTACGTCGTTTGCGTAAGCGTATGTACGGCATAATGTTACCCCTGCTATATGGTGGCGCAGCCAATGTTAAGTATGGACGTCGGGCCAGTGTCGATTTTTCCATCGTTCACGTCGTTTGCGCAACCCGTTTGCGAATAGGGAATTGTGTATCTTATGTACACATCATTTTCATTGACTATTTGCGACTTGATTTAACACATGCGCACTAGGGTACGTCCACGGCCGGCGCATGCGCAGTGTAGAAAAAGTGTTATTTGTGTCAGGTCATTCATAATTATAATAAAACATGCCCCTCTAGTAAATTTGAATTACACCCGCGAACGCCGGCCTTTTTACGCTATGCCGCCGTAAGTTACAGCGGCATTTCATTGAGGATTAGCAATACGCCGCTGTGACTTACAGCGGCATAGCATATATGGGACACGCCGCACGGGCGGCTGGTGTCTGTGGATCTGGCCAAGTGTTTTTTCTACCAGATAGATAGATAGAGCAGGAAGGCTAGTCAGTTTAGTTAAACTTACAGGGCCAGATCGTCGTATCTCTGTTTCTTAGAATCAGTTACGCATAGATTTGGCGTAGATCCGACTTTCGTAAGTCACTTACACCATCGGATCTTAGATGTAATTCTACGCTGGCCGCTAGGTGGCGTTCCCGTCGAATTCAGCATTGAATATGAACAAATGAGCACGATTAGCCGATTCCCAAACGAAGTTGCGCGCCGATGACGTAGTTTACGTAGTTTGCGTATGCGTAAGGTTACCTCTGCTATATGAGGGGTAACCTTGCGTAGGTCTGGCCTAAGCCATGTTAAGTATGGACGTTGGGACAGCATCGTGTTTTTCCGTCATTTACGTTGTTTGCGTAACTTGTCGCAAATAGGCCTTTACGTTAATTATGTTGACTTCAAAATCAATGTATTTGTGTCCTGACGTCCATACCTAACAGGGCGTGCGTAAAGTTAAACCACCTTATAGCAGGGGTAACCTTACGCGTACGCAAACTACGTAAACTACGTTGACAGTGCAACTTCGTTCAGGAATCCGCGTATCACGCTCATTTGCATATTCAGCGCAAAAAAAGGGACGGGAACGCCACCTAGCGGCCGGCGTAGTATTGCATTTAGGATCCGACGGTGTAAGTGCCTTACGCCAGACGGATCCTAGCGTAATTCCGGCGTATCTTGTTTTGTGAATACAAAACAATGATATACCGGCGGGATATTTGAATTAGCCCGGTGTATCTGTAGATAGTCTTTTTGTTCCATATTGTTTAGTTTACACCTAAACATAGTACTCAGTGTTAGTGGACGTGTGCTATATAATTGCACATACACGCATTAGCTGTTACTGCCCATGTGCTATTTATTTGCACATAAATGCAGTCGTTGTTAATGCACGTGGGCTATTTAATTGCACATAAACGCAGTTGCTCTTACTACACGTTTGCTGTGTTTTTGCCCATAAACGCAGTTGATCTTACTGCATGTTTGCTGTGTTTTTGCCTATAAACGCAGTCGCTGTTAGTGCACGTTTGCTGTGTTTTTGCCCATAAACGCAGTCGCTGTAAATGCACGTTTGATGAGTTTTTGGCCAATGATGCAGTCGATCTTACTGCACGTTTGCTGTGTTTTTGCCCATAAACGCAGTCGATCTTACTGTACGTTTGCTGTGTTTTTGCCAATAAACGCAGTTGCTGTTAGTGCACGTTTGCTGTGTTTTTGCCCATAAACGCAGTCGATCTTACTGCACGTTTTCTGTGTTTTTGCCCATAAACGCAGTCGATATTACTACACGTTTGCTGTGTTTTTGCCCATAAACGCAGTCGATCTTACTGCACATTTGCTGTGTTTTTGCCCATAAACGCAGTTGCTGTTAGTGCACGTTTGCTGTGTTTTTGCCCGTAAATGCAGTCGATCTTACTGCAGGTTTGCTGTGTTTTTGGCCATAAACGCAATCGATTTTATTGCACGTTTGCTGTGTTTTTGCCCATAAACGCAGTTGCTGTTAGTGCACGTTTCTGTGTTTTTGCCCATAAACTCAGTCGATCTTACTACACGTTTGCTGTGATTTTTGCCCATAAACGCAGTTGATCTTACTGCACGTTTGCTGTGTTTTTTCCTATAAACGCAGCCCTGTTAGTGCACATTTTGCTGTGTTTTTGCCCATAAATGCAGTCGCTGTTAGTGCACGTTTGCTGAGTTTTTGGCCATAGACGCAGTCGATCTTAGTGCACGTTTGCTGTGTTTTTGCCCATAAACGCAGTCGATATTACTGTACATTTGCTGTGTTTTTGTCAATGAACACAGTTGCTGTTAGTGCACGTTTGCTGTGTTTTTGCCCATAAATGCAGTCGATCTTACTGCACGTTTGCTGTGTTTTTGCCCATAAACGCAGTCGATCTTACTAAATGTTTGCTGTGTTTTTGCCCATAAACGCAGTTGCTGTTAGTGCATGTTTGTTGTGTTTTAGCCCACTAACTCAGTCGATCTTACTACACAATTGCTGTGTTTTTGCCCATAAACGCAGTCGATCTTACTGCATGTTTGCTGTGTTTTTGCCCATAAACTCAGTCAATCTTACTACACGTTTGCTGTGATTTTGCCCATAAACACAGTCGATCTTACTGCACGTTTGCTGTGTTTTTGCTCATAAACACAGTCGATCTTACTGCACATTTGCTGTGTTTTTCCCCATAAACGCAGTTGCTGTTAGTGAATGTTTGCTGTGTTTTTTCCCATAAATGCAGTCGCTCTTACTGCACTTTTGCTGTGTTTTCGGCCATAAATGCAGTCGCTGTTAGTGCACGTTTGCTGTGTTTTTGGCCATGAACTCAGTCGATCTTACTAAACGTTTGCTGTGTTTTTGCCCATAAACGCAGTCGATCTTACTACACGTTTGCTGTGTTTTTGCCCATAAACGCAGTCGCTGTTAGTGCACGTTTGCTGTGTTTTTGGCCATAGATGCAGTCGATCTTACTGCACATTTGCTGTGTTTTTGGCCATAAACGTAGTCGCTCTTACTGCACGTTTGCTGTGTTTTTGCCCATAAACTCAGTCGATCTTACTACATGTTTGCTGTGTTTTTGCCCATTAACGCATTCGATCTTACTGCACGTTTGCTGTGTTTTTGGCCATTAACGCAGTCACTCTTACTGCAGGTTTGCTGTGTTTTTGCCCATAAACGCAATCGATTTTACTGCACGTTTGCTGTGTTTTTGCCCATAAACGTACTTGCTGTTAGTGCATGTTTGTTGTGTTTTAGCCCAAAAACTCAGTCGATCTTAATACACGTTTGCTGTGTTTTTGCCCATAAACGCAGTCGATCTTACTGCACATTTGCTGTGTTTTTGCCCATAAACTCAGTCGCTGTTAGTGCATGTTTGCTGTGTTTTTGCACATAAACGCAGTCGCTGTTAGTGCATGTTTGCTGTGTTCTTGGCCATTAACACAGTCGCTCTTACTGCAGGTTTGCTGTGTTATTGCCCATAAACACAATCGATTTTACTGCAATTTTGCTGTGTTTTTGCCCATAAACGCAGTAGATCTTACTGCACATTTGCTGTATTTTTGCCCATTAACTCAGTCAATCTTACTACACGTTTGCTGTGTTTTTGCCCATGAACGCAGTCGATCTTACTGCGCGTTTGCTGTCTTTTTGCCCATAAACGCATTCGATCTTACTGCACGTTTGCTGTGTTTTTGCCCATAAACGCAGTCGCTGTTAGTGCACGTTTGCTGTGTTTTTGCCCATAAACGCAGTCGCTGTTATTGCACGTTTGCTGTGTTCTCGGCCATTAACGCAGTCGCTCTTACTGCAGGTTTGCTGTGTTTTTGGCCATAAACGCAATCGATTTTATTGCACATTTGCTGTGTTTTTGCCCATAAATGCAGTTGCTGTTAGTGCACGTTTGCTGTGATTTTTGCCCATAAACGCAGTTGATCTTACTGCACGTTTGCTGTGTTTTTGCCCATAAACGCAGTCGATATTACTGTACATTTGCTGTGTTTTTGTCAATGAACACAGTTGCTGTTAGTGCACGTTTGCTGTGTTTTTGCCCATAAATGCAGTCGATCTTACTACACGTTTGCTGTGTTTTTGCCCATAAACGCAGTTGCTGTTAGTGCATGTTTGTTGTGTTTTAGCCCACAAACTCAGTCGATCTTACTACACGTTTGCTGTGTTTTTGTCCATAAACGCAGTCGATCTTACTGCATGTTTGCTGTGTTTTTGCCCATAAACTCAGTCAATCTTACTACACGTTTGCTCTGTTTTTTTGCCCATAAATGCAGTCAATCTTACTGCACATTTGCTGTGTTTTTGCCCATGAATGCAGTTGCTGTTAGTGCACGTTTGCTGTGTTTTAGCCCATAAACTCAGTCGATCTTACTACACGTTTGCTGTGTTTTTGCCCATAAACACAGTCGATCTTACTGCACATTTGCTGTGTTTTTCCCCATAAACGCAGTTGCTGTTAGTGAATGTTTGATGTGTTTTTTCCCATAAATGCAGTCGCTCTTACTGCACTTTTGCTGTGTTTTTGGCCATAAATGCAGTCGCTCTTACTGCCCATTTGCTGTGTTTTTGCCCATAAACGCAGTCGCTGTTAGTCCATGTTTGCTGTGTTTTTGCCCATAAACTCAGTCGATCTTACTACATGTTTTCTGTGTTTTTGCCCATAAACACAGTCGATCTTACTACACGTTTGCTGTGTTTTTGCCCATAAACGCAGTCGCTGTTAGTGCACGTTTGCTGTGTTTTTGGCCATAGACGCAGTCGATCTTACTGCACATTTGCTGTGTTTTTGGCCATAAACGTAGTCACTCTTACTGCACGTTTGCTGTGTTTTTGCCTATAAACTCAGTCGATCTTACTACATGTTTGCTGTGTTTTTGCCCATTAACGCATTCGATCTTACTGCACGTTTGCTGTGTTTTTGCCCATAAACTCAGTCGATCTTACTACACGTTTGCTGTGTTTTTGCCCATAAACGCAGTCGATCTTACTGCAAATTTGCTGTGTTTTTGCCCATAAACGCAGTCGCTGTTAGTGCACGTATGCTGTGTTTTTGGCCATTAACGCAGTCGCTCTTACTGCAGGTTTGCTGTGTTTTTGCCCATAAACGCAATCGATTTTACTGCACGTTTGCTGTGTTTTTGCCCATAAACGTAGTTGCTGTTAGTGCATGTTTGTTGTGTTTTAGCCCATAAACTCAGTCGCTCTTACTGCAGGTTTGCTGTGTTTTTGCCCATAAACGCAATCGATTTTACTACACGTTTGCTGTGTTTTTGCCCATGAACGCAGTCGATCTTAGTGCACGTTTGCTGTGTTTTTGCCCATAAACTCAGTCGATCTTACTACACGTTTGCTGTGTTTTTGCCCATAAACGCAGTCGATCTTACTGCAAATTTGCTGTGTTTTTGCCCATAAACGCAGTCGCTGTTAGTGCACGTATGCTGTGTTTTTGGCCATTAACGCAGTCGCTCTTACTGCACGTTTGCTGTGTTTTTGCCCATAAACGCAGTCGATCTTACTGCACCTTTGCTGTGTTTTTGCCCATAAACACAGTTGCTGTTAGTGCAGATTTGTTGTGTTTTAGCCCATAAACTCAGTTGATCTTACTACACATTTGCTGTGTGTTTGCCAATAAACGCAGTTGATTTTACTGCACGTTAGCTGTGTTTTTTCCCATAAATGCAGTCGCTGTTAGTGCACGTTTGCTGTGTTTTTGGCCATAGACGCAGTCGATCTTACTACACATTTGCTGTGTTTTTGCCCATAAACGCAGTTGCTTTTAGTGCATGTTTGTTGTGTTTTAGCCCACTAACTCAGTCGATCTTACTACACGTTTGCTGTGTTTTTGCCCATGAACGCAGTCGATCTTACTGCACGTTTGCTGTGTTTTTGCCCATAAACTCAGTCGATCTTACTACACGTTTGCTGTGTTTTTGCCCATGAACGCAGTCGCTGTTAGTGCACGTTTGCTGTGTTTTTGCCCATAAACGCAGTCACTGTTAGTGCACGTTTGCTGTGTTTTTGGCCATTAACGCAGTCGCTCTTACTGCAGGTTTGCTGTGTTTTTGCCCATGAACTCAATCAATTTTACTGCACATTTGCTGTGTTTTTGCCCATAAACGCAGTTGCTGTTAGTGCATGTTTGTTGTGGTTTAGCCCATGAACTCAGTCGATCTTACTACATGTTTGCTGTGTGTTTGCCAATAAACGCACTTGATCTTACTGCACGTTTGCTGTGTTTTTTCCCATGAATGCAGTCACTGTTATTGCACGTTTGCTGTGTTTTTGGCCATAAACACAGTCGCTCTTACTGCAGGTTTGCTGTGTTTTTGGCCATAAACGCAGTTGCTGTTAATGCACGTTTGCTGTGTTTTTGCCCATAAACTCAGTTGATCTTACTGCACGTTTGCTGTGTTTTTGCCCATAAACACAGTTGCTGTTAGTGCATGTTTGTTGTGTTTTAGCCCATTAACACAGTCAATCTTACTACACGTTTGCTGTGTTTTTGCCCATAAACGCAGTTGATCTTACTGCACGTTTGCTGTGTTTTTGCCCATAAACGCAGTCGCTGTTAGTGCACGTTTGCTGTGTTTTTGGCCATAGACGCAGTCGATCTTACTGCACATTTGCTGTGTTTTTGGCCATAAACGTAGTCGCTCTTACTGCACGTTTGCTGTGTTTTTGCCCATAAACTCAGTCAATCTCACTACATGTTTGCTGTGTTTTTGCCCATTAACGCATTCGATCTTACTGCACGTTTGCTGTGTTTTGCCCATAAATTCAGTCGATCTTACTACACGTTTGCTGTGTTTTTGCCCATAAACGCAGTCGATCTTATTGCAAATTTGCTGTGTTTTTGCCCATAAACGCAGTCGCTGTTAGTGCACGTTTGCTGTGTTTTTGGCCATTAACGCAGTCACTCTTACTGCAGGTTTGCTGTGTTTTGCCCATAAACGCAATCGATTTTACTGCACGTTTGCTGTGTTTTTGCCCAAAAAACGCAGTTGCTCTTAGTGCATGTTTGTTGTGTTTTAGACCATAAACTCAGTCGATCTTACTACACGTTTGCTGTGCTTTTGCCCATAAACGCAGTCGATCTTACTGCACGTTTGCTGTGTTTTTGCCCATAAACGCAGTCGCTGTTAGTGCATGTTTGCTGTGTTCTTGGCCATTAACACAGTCGCTCTTACTGCAGGTTTGCTGTGTTATTGCCCATAAACACAATTGATTTTACTGCACGTTTGCTGTGTTTTTGCCCATAAATGCAGTTGCTGTTAGTGCATGTTTGTTGTGTTTTAGCCCATTAACTCAGTCAATCTTACTACACGTTTGCTGTGTTTTTGCCCATGAACGCAGTCGATCTTACTGCGCGTTTGCTGTGTTTTTGCCCATAAACTCAGTCGATCTTACTACACGTTTGCTGTGTTTTTGCCCATAAAGCATTCGATCTTACTGCACATTTGCTGTGTTTTTGCCCATAAACGCAGTCGCTGTTATTGCACGTTTGCTGTGTTTTTGCTCATAAACGCAGTCGCTGTTATTGCACGTTTGCTGTGTTCTTGGCCATTAACGCAGTCGCTCTTACTGCAGGTTTGCTGTGTTTTTGCCCATGAACTCAATCAATTTTACTGCACATTTGCTGTGTTTTTGCCCATAAACGCAGTTGCTGTTAGTGCATGTTTGTTGTGTTTTAGCCCATGAATTCAGTCGATCTTACTACATGTTTGCTGTGTGTTTGCCAATAAACGCACTTGATCTTACTGCACGTTTGCTGTGTTTTTTCCCATAAATGCAGTCGCTGTTATTGCACGTTTGCTGTGTTTTTGGCCATAAACGCAGTCGCTCTTACTGCAGGTTTGCTGTGTTTTTGGCCATAAACGCAGTCGCTCTTACTGCACGTTTGCTGTGTTTTTGCCCATAAACGCAGTTGCTGTTTATGCATGTTTGCTGTGTTTTTGGCCATTAACGCAGTCGCTTTTACTGCAGGTTTGCTGTGTTTTTGCACATAAACGCAATACATTTTTACTGCACGTTTGCTGTGTTTTTGCCCATAAACACAGTTGCTGTTAGTGCATGTTTGTTGTGTTTTAGCCCATTAACACAGTCGATCTTACTACACGTTTGCTGTGTTTTTGCCCATAAACGCAGTTGATCTTACTGCATGTTTGCTGTGTTTTTGCCCATAAACTCAGTCGCTGTTAGTGCACGTTTGCTGTGTTGTTGGCCATTAACACAGTCACTCTTACTGCAGGTTTGCTGTGTTTTTGCCCATAAACGCAATCGATTTTACTGCACCTTTGCTGTGTTTTTGCCCATAAACACAGTTGCTGTTAGTGCAGATTTGTTGTGTTTTAGCCCATAAACCCAGTCGATCTTACTACACATTTGCTGTGTGCTTGCCAATAAACGCAATCGATTTTACTGCACCTTTGCTGTGTTTTTGCCCATAAAAACAGTTGCTGTTAGTGCAGATTTGTTGTGTTTTAGCCCATAAACTCAGTTGATCTTACTACACATTTGCTGTGTGTTTGCCAATAAACGCAGTTGATCTTACTGCATGTTTGCTGTGTTTTTTCCCATAAATGCAGTCGCTGTTAGTGCACGTTTGCTATGTTTTTGGCCATGAACGCAGTCGCTCTTACTGCACGTTTGCTGTGTTTTTGGCCATAGACGCAGTCGATCTTACTACACATTTGCTGTGTTTTTGCCCATAAACGCAGTTGCTGTTAGTGCATGTTTGTTGTGTTTTAGCCCACTAACTCAGTCGATCTTACTACACGTTTGCTGTGTTTTTGCCCATGAACGCAGTCGATCTTACTGCACGTTTGCTGTGTTTTTGCCCATAAACTCAGTCGATCTTACTACACGTTTGCTGTGTTTTTGCCCATAAACGCAGTCGCTGTTAGTGCACGTTTGCTGTGTTTTTGCCCATAAACGCAGTCACTGTTAGTGCACGTTTGCTGTGTTTTTGGCCATTAACGCAGTCGCTCTTACTGCAGGTTTGCTGTGTTTTTGCCCATAAACTCAATTGATTTTACTGCACATTTGCTGTGTCTTTGCCCATAAACGCAGTTGCTGTTAGTGCATGTTTGTTGTGTTTTAGCCCATAAACCCAGTCGATCTTACTACACGTTTGCTGTGTTTTTGCCCATAAACGCATTCGATCTTACTGCATATTTGCTGTGTTTTTGCCCATAAACGCAGTCGCTGTTATTGCACGTTTGCTGTGTTTTTGCCCATAAACGCAGTCGCTGTTATTGCACGTTTGCTGTGTTCTTGGCCATTAACGCAGTCGCTCTTACTGCAGGTTTGCTGTGTTTTTGCCCATGAACTCAATCAATTTTACTGCACATTTGCTGTGTTTTTGCCCATAAACGCAGTTGCTGTTAGTGCATGTTTGTTGTGTTTTAGCCCATGAATTCAGTCGATCTTACTACACGTTTGCTGTGTTTTTGCCCATAAACACAGTCGATCTTACTGCACATTTGCTGTGTTTTTCCCCATAAACGCAGTTGCTGTTAGTGAATGTTTGATGTGTTTTTTTCCCATAAATGCAGTCGCTCTTACTGCACTTTTGCTGTGTTTTTGGCCATAAACTCAGTCGATCTTACTACACGTTTGCTGTGTTTTTGCCCATAAACGCAGTCGATCTTACTACACGTTTGCTGTGTTTTTGCCCATAAACGCAGTCGCTGTTAGTGCACGTTTGCTGTGTTTTTGGCCATAGACGCAGTCGATCTTACTGCACATTTGCTGTGTTTTTGGCCATAAACGTAGTCACTCTTACTGCATGTTTGCTGTGTTTTTGCCTATAAACTCAGTCGATCTTACTACATGTTTGCTGTGTTTTTGCCCATTAACGCATTCGATCTTACTGCACGTTTGCTGTGTTTTTGCCCATAAACTCAGTCGATCTTACTACACGTTTGCTGTGTTTTTGCCCATAAACGCAGTCGATCTTACTGCAAATTTTCTGTGTTTTTGCCCATAAACGCAGTCGCTGTTAGTGCACGTATGCTGTGTTTTTGGCCATTAACGCAGTCGCTCTTACTGCAGGTTTGCTGTGTTTTTGCCTATAAACGCAATCGATTTTACTGCACGTTTGCTGTGTTTTTGCCCATAAACGTAGTTGCTGTTAGTGCATGTTTGTTGTGTTTTAGCCCATAAACTCAGTCGCTCTTACTGCAGGTTTGCTGTGTTTTTGCCCATAAACGCAATCGATTTTACTACACGTTTGCTGTGTTTTTGCCCATGAACGCAGTCGATCTTAGTGCACGTTTGCTGTGTTTTTGCCCATAAACTCAGTCGATCTTACTACACGTTTGCTGTGTTTTTGCCCATAAACGCATTCGATCTTACTGCACGTTTGCTGTGTTTTTGCCCATAAACGCAGTCGCTGTTAGTGCACGTTTGCTGTGTTTTTGCCCATAAACGCAGTCGCTGTTATTGCACGTTTGCTGTGTTCTTGGCCATTAACGCAGTCGCTCTTACTGCAGGTTTGCTGTGTTTTTGCCCATGAACTCAATCAATTTTACTGCACATTTGCTGTGTTTTTGCCCATAAACGCAGTTGCTGTTAGTGCATGTTTGTTGTGGTTTAGCCCATGAACTCAGTCGATCTTACTACATGTTTGCTGTGTGTTTGCCAATAAACTCACTTGATCTTACTGCACGTTTGCTGTGTTTTTCCCCATGAATGCAGTCACTGTTATTGCACGTTTGCTGTGTTTTTGGCCATAAACACAGTCGCTCTTACTGCAGGTTTGCTGTGTTTTTGGCCATAAACGCAGTTGCTGTTAATGCACGTTTGCTTTGTTTTTGCCCATAAACTCAGTTGATCTTACTGCACGTTTGCTGTGTTTTTGCCCATAAACACAGTTGCTGTTAGTGCATGTTTGTTGTGTTTTAGCCCATTAACACAGTCAATCTTACTACACGTTTGCTGTGTTTTTGCCCATAAACGCAGTTGATCTTACTGCACGTTTGCTGTGTTTTTGCCCATAAACGCAGTCGCTGTTAGTGCACGTTTGCTGTGTTTTTGGCCATAGACGCAGTCGATCTTACTGCACATTTGCTGTGTTTTTGGCCATAAACGTAGTCGCTCTTACTGCACGTTTGCTGTGTTTTTGCCCATAAACTCAGTCGATCTCACTACATGTTTGCTGTGTTTTTGCCCATTAACGCATTCGATCTTACTGCACGTTTGCTGTGTTTTGCCCATAAATTCAGTCGATCTTACTACACGTTTGCTGTGTTTTTGCCCATAAACGCAGTCGATCTTATTGCAAATTTGCTGTGTTTTTGCCCATAAACGCAGTCGCTGTTAGTGCACGTTTGCTGTGTTTTTGGCCATTAACGCAGTCACTCTTACTGCAGGTTTGCTGTGTTTTGCCCATAAACGCAATCGATTTTACTGCACGTTTGCTGTGTTTTTGCCCAAAAAACGCAGTTGCTGTTAGTGCATGTTTGTTGTGTTTTAGACCATAAACTCAGTCGATCTTACTACACGTTTGCTGTGTTTTTGCCCATAAACGCAGTCGATCTTACTGCACGTTTGCTGTGTTTTTGCCCATAAACTCAGTCGCTGTTAGTGCACGTTTGCTGTGTTTTTGCCCATAAACGCAGTCGCTGTTAGTGCATGTTTGCTGTGTTCTTGGCCATTAACACAGTCGCTCTTACTGCAGGTTTGCTGTGTTATTGCCCATAAACACAATTGATTTTACTGCACGTTTGCTGTGTTTTTGCCCATTAATGCAGTTGCTGTTAGTGCATGTTTGTTGTGTTTTAGCCCATTAACTCAGTCAATCTTACTACACGTTTGCTGTGTTTTTGCCCATGAACGCAGTCGATCTTACTGCGCGTTTGCTGTGTTTTTGCCCATAAACTCAGTCGATCTTACTACACGTTTGCTGTGTTTTTGCCCATAAAGCATTCGATCTTACTGCACATTTGCTGTGTTTTTGCCCATAAACGCAGTCGCTATTATTGCACGTTTGCTGTGTTTTTGCCCATAAACGCAGTCGCTGTTATTGCACGTTTGCTGTGTTCTTGGCCATTAACGCATTCGATCTTACTGCACGTTTGCTGTGTTTTGCCCATAAATTCAGTCGATCTTACTACACGTTTGCTGTGTTTTTGCCCATAAACGCAGTCGATCTTATTGCAAATTTGCTGTGTTTTTGCCCATAAACGCAGTCGCTGTTAGTGCACGTTTGCTGTGTTTTTGGCCATTAACGCAGTCACTCTTACTGCAGGTTTGCTGTGTTTTGCCCATAAACGCAATCGATTTTACTGCACGTTTGCTGTGTTTTTGCCCAAAAAACGCAGTTGCTGTTAGTGCATGTTTGTTGTGTTTTAGACCATAAACTCAGTCGATCTTACTACACGTTTGCTGTGTTTTTGCCCATAAACGCAGTCGATCTTACTGCACGTTTGCTGTGTTTTTGCCCATAAACTCAGTCGCTGTTAGTGCACGTTTGCTGTGTTTTTGCCCATAAACGCAGTCGCTGTTAGTGCATGTTTGCTGTGTTCTTGGCCATTAACACAGTCGCTCTTACTGCAGGTTTGCTGTGTTATTGCCCATAAACACAATTGATTTTACTGCACGTTTGCTGTGTTTTTGCCCATAAATGCAGTTGCTGTTAGTGCATGTTTGTTGTGTTTTAGCCCATTAACTCAGTCAATCTTACTACACGTTTGCTGTGTTTTTGCCCATGAACGCAGTCGATCTTACTGCGCGTTTGCTGTGTTTTTGCCCATAAACTCAGTCGATCTTACTACACGTTTGCTGTGTTTTTGCCCATAAAGCATTCGATCTTACTGCACATTTGCTGTGTTTTTGCCCATAAACGCAGTCGCTATTATTGCACGTTTGCTGTGTTTTTGCCCATAAACGCAGTCGCTGTTATTGCACGTTTGCTGTGTTCTTGGCCATTAACGCAGTCGCTCTTACTGCAGGTTTGCTGTGTTTTTGCCCATGAACTCAATCAATTTTACTGCACATTTGCTGTGTTTTTGCCCATAAACGCAGTTGCTGTTAGTGCATGTTTGTTGTGTTTTAGCCCATGAATTCAGTCGATCTTACTACATGTTTGCTGTGTGTTTGCCAATAAACGCACTTGATCTTACTGCACGTTTGCTGTGTTTTTTCCCATAAATGCAGTCGCTGTTATTGCACGTTTGCTGTGTTTTTGGCCATAAACGCAGTCGCTCTTACTGCAGGTTTGCTGTGTTTTTGGCCATAAACGCAGTCGCTCTTACTGCACGTTTGCTGTGTTTTTGCCCATAAACGCAGTTGCTGTTTATGCATGTTTGCTGTGTTTTTGGCCATTAACGCAGTCGCTCTTACTGCAGGTTTGCTGTGTTTTTGCACATAAACGCAATACATTTTTACTGCACGTTTGCTGTGTTTTTGCCCATAAACGCAGTTGCTGTTAGTGCATGTTTGTTGTGTTTTAGCCCATTAACACAGTCGATCTTACTACACGTTTGCTGTGTTTTTGCCCATAAACGCAGTTGATCTTACTGCATGTTTGCTGTGTTTTTGCCCATAAACTCAGTCGCTGTTAGTGCACGTTTGCTGTGTTGTTGGCCATTAACACAGTCGCTCTTACTGCAGGTTTGCTGTGTTTTTGCCCATAAACGCAATCGATTTTACTGCACCTTTGCTGTGTTTTTGCCCATAAACACAGTTGCTTTTAGTGCAGATTTGTTGTGTTTTAGCCCATAAACCCAGTCGATCTTACTACACATTTGCTGTGTGCTTGCCAATAAACGCAATCGATTTTACTGCACCTTTGCTGTGTTTTTGCCCATAAAAACAGTTGCTGTTAGTGCAGATTTGTTGTGTTTTAGCCCATAAACTCAGTTGATCTTACTACACATTTGCTGTGTGTTTGCCAATAAACGCAGTTGATCTTACTGCATGTTTGCTGTGTTTTTTCCCATAAATGCAGTCGCTGTTAGTGCACGTTTGCTATGTTTTTGGCCATGAACGCAGTCGCTCTTACTGCACGTTTGCTGTGTTTTTGGCCATAGACGCAGTCGATCTTACTACACATTTGCTGTGTTTTTGCCCATAAACGCAGTTGCTGTTAGTGCATGTTTGTTGTGTTTTAGCCCACTAACTCAGTCGATCTTACTACACGTTTGCTGTGTTTTTGCCCATGAACGCAGTCGATCTTACTGCACGTTTGCTGTGTTTTTGCCCATAAACTCAGTCGATCTTACTACACGTTTGCTGTGTTTTTGCCCATAAACGCAGTCGCTGTTAGTGCACGTTTGCTGTGTTTTTGCCCATAAACGCAGTCACTGTTAGTGCACGTTTGCTGTGTTTTTGGCCATTAACGCAGTCGCTCTTACTGCAGGTTTGCTGTGTTTTTGCCCATAAACTCAATTGATTTTACTGCACATTTGCTGTGTCTTTGCCCATAAACGCAGTTGCTGTTAGTGCATGTTTGTTGTGTTTTAGCCCATAAACCCAGTCGATCTTACTACACGTTTGCTGTGTTTTTGCCCATAAACGCATTCGATCTTACTGCATATTTGCTGTGTTTTTGCCCATAAACGCAGTCGCTGTTATTGCACGTTTGCTGTGTTTTTGCCCATAAACGCAGTCGCTGTTATTGCACGTTTGCTGTGTTCTTGGCCATTAACGCAGTCGCTCTTACTGCAGGTTTGCTGTGTTTTTGCCCATGAACTCAATCAATTTTACTGCACATTTGCTGTGTTTTTGCCCATAAACGCAGTTGCTGTTAGTGCATGTTTGTTGTGTTTTAGCCCATGAATTCAGTCGATCTTACTACATGTTTGCTGTGTGTTTGCCAATAAACGCACTTGATCTTACTGCACGTTTGCTGTGTTTTTTCCCATAAATGCAGTCGCTGTTATTGCACGTTTGCTGTGTTTTTGGCCATAAACGCAGTCTCATTTACTGCAGGTTTGCTGTGTTTTTGGCCATAAACGCATTCGATCTTACTGCACATTTGCTGTGTTTTTGCCCATAAACGCAGTCGCTGTTATTGCACGTTTGCTGTGTTTTTGCCCATAAACGCAGTCGCTGTTAATGCACGTTTGCTTTGTTTTTGCCCATAAACTCAGTTGATCTTACTGCACGTTTGCTGTTTTTTTGCCCATAAACGCAGTCGCTGTTTATGCATGTTTGCTGTGTTTTTGGCCATTAACGCAGTCGCTCTTACTGCAGGTTTGCTGTGTTTTTGCCCATAAACTCAATTGATTTTACTGCACATTTGCTGTGTCTTTGCCCATAAACGCAGTTGCTGTTAGTGCATGTTTGTTGTGTTTTAGCCCATAAACCCAGTCGATCTTACTACACATTTGCTGTGTGCTTGCCAATAAACGCAATCGATTTTACTGCACCTTTGCTGTGTTTTTGCCCATAAACACAGTTGCTGTTAGTGCAGATTTGTTGTGTTTTAGCCCATAAACGCAGTTGATCTTACTGCATGTTTGCTGTGTTTTTTCCCATAAATGCAGTCGCTGTTAGTGCACGTTTGCTGTGTTTTTGGCCATGAACGCAGTCGCTCTTACTGCACGTTTGCTGTGTTTTTGGCCATAGACGTAGTCGATCTTACTACACATTTGCTGTGTTTTTGCCCATAAACGCAGTTGCTGTTAGTGCATGTTTGTTGTGTTTTAGCCCACTAACCCAGTCGATCTTACTACACGTTTGCTGTGTTTTTGCCCATGAACGCAGTCGATCTTACTACACGTTTGCTGTGTTTTTGCCCAAAAACGCAGTCGCTGTTAGTGCACGTTTGCTGTGTTTTTGCCCATAAACGCAGTCACTGTTAGTGCACGTTTGCTGTGTTTTTGGCCATTAACGCAGTCGCTCTTACTGCAGGTTTGCTGTGTTTTTGCCCATAAACTCAATTGATTTTACTGCACATTTGCTGTGTCTTTGCCCATAAACGTAGTTGCTGTTAGTGCATGTTTGTTGTGTTTTAGCCCATAAACCCAGTCGATCTTACTACACGTTTGCTGTGTTTTTGCCCATAAACGCATTCGATCTTACTGCACATTTGCTGTGTTTTTGCCCATAAACGCAGTCGCTGTTATTGCACGTTTGCTGTGTTTTTGCCCATAAACGCAGTCGCTGTTATTGCACGTTTGCTGTGTTCTTGGCCATTAACGCAGTCGCTCTTACTGCAGGTTTGCTGTGTTTTTGCCCATGAACTCAATCAATTTTACTGCACATTTGCTGTGTTTTTGCCCATAAACGCAGTTGCTGTTAGTGCATGTTTGTTGTGTTTTAGCCCATGAATTCAGTCGATCTTACTACATGTTTGCTGTGTGTTTGCCAATAAACGCACTTGATCTTACTGCACATTTGCTGTGTTTTTTCCCCATAAATGCAGTCGCTGTTATTGCACGTTTGCTGTGTTTTTGGCCATAAACGCAGTCGCTCTTACTGCAGGTTTGCTGTGCTTTTGGCCATAAACGCAGTTGCTGTTAATGCACGTTTGCTTTGTTTTTGCCCATAAACTCAGTTGATCTTACTGCACGTTTGCTGTTTTTTTGCCCATAAACACAGTCGCTGTTTATGCATGTTTGCTGTGTTTTTGGCCATTAACGCAGTCGCTCTTACTGCAGGTTTGCTGTGTTTTTGCACATAAACGCAATACATTTTTACTGCACGTTTGCTGTGTTTTTGCCCATAAACTCAGTTGATCTTACTGCACGTTTGTTGTGTTTTAGCCCATTAACACAGTCGATCTTACTACACGTTTGCTGTGTTTTTGCCCATAAACGCAGTTGATCTTACTGCATGTTTGCTGTGTTTTTGCCCATAAACTCAGTCGCTGTTAGTGCACGTTTGCTGTGTTGTTGGCCATTAACACAGTCGCTCTTACTGCAGGTTTGCTGTGTTTTTGCCCATAAACGCAATCGATTTTACTGCACCTTTGCTGTGTTTTTGCCCATAAACACAGTTGCTGTTAGTGCAGATTTGTTGTGTTTTAGCCCATAAACTCAGTTGATCTTACTACACATTTGCTGTGTGTTTGCCAATAAACGCAGTTGATTTTACTGCACGTTAGCTGTGTTTTTTCCCATAAATGCAGTCGCTGTTAGTGCACGTTTGCTGTGTTTTTGGCCATAGACGCAGTCGATCTTACTACACATTTGCTGTGTTTTTGCCCATAAACGCAGTTGCTTTTAGTGCATGTTTGTTGTGTTTTAGCCCACTAACTCAGTCGATCTTACTACACGTTTGCTGTGTTTTTGCCCATGAACGCAGTCGATCTTACTGCACGTTTGCTGTGTTTTTGCCCATAAACTCAGTCGATCTTACTACACGTTTGCTGTGTTTTTGCCCATGAACGCAGTCGCTGTTAGTGCACGTTTGCTGTGTTTTTGCCCATAAACGCAGTCACTGTTAGTGCACGTTTGCTGTGTTTTTGGCCATTAACGCAGTCGCTCTTACTGCAGGTTTGCTGTGTTTTTGCCCATAAACTCAATTGATTTTACTGCACATTTGCTGTGTCTTTGCCCATAAACGCAGTTGCTGTTAGTGCATGTTTGTTGTGTTTTAGCCCATAAACCCAGTCGATCTTACTACACATTTGCTGTGTGCTTGCCAATAAACGCAGTTGATCTTACTGCACGTTTGCTGTGGTTTTTCCCATAAATTCAGTCACTGTTAGTGCACGTTTGCTGTGTTTTTGGCCATAAACGCAGTCGCTCTTACTGCACGTCTGCTGTGTTTTTGGCCATAGATGCAGTCGATCTTACTGCACGTTTGCTGTGTTTTTGCCCATAAACGCAGTTGCTGTTAGTGCACGTTTGCTGTGATTTTGCCCATGAACGCAGTCGCTCTTACTGCATGTTTGCTGTGTTTTTGCCCATAAACGCAGTTGCTGTTAGTGCACATTTGCTGTGTTTTTTGCCATAAACGCGGTCGCTCTTACTGCACGTTTTCTGTGTTTTTGCCCATAAACGCAGTCGATCTTACTGCATTTTTGCTGTGTTTTTGCCCATAAACGCAGTCGCTGTTAGTGCACGTTTGCTGTGTTTTTGGCCATAAACAGTCGCTCTTACTGCACGTTTGCTGTGTTTTTGGCCATAGACGCAGTCGATCTTACTGCACGTTTGCTGTTATTTTAGCCATAGACGCCGTCGATCTTACTGCATGTTTGCTGTGTTTTTGCCCATAAACGCAGTCGATCTTACTGCACGTTTGCTGTGTTTTTGCCCATAAACTCAGTCGATTTTACTACACGTTTGCTGTGTTTTTGCCCATAAACGCAGTCGATCTTACTGCACTTTTGCTGTGTTTTTGCCCATAAATGCAGTCGCTGTTAGTGCACGTTTGCTGTGTTTTTGGCCATAAACAGTCGCTCTTACTGCACGTTTGCTGTGTTTTTGGCCATAGACGCAGTCGATCTTACTGCACGTTTGCTGTTATTTTGGCCATAGACGCCGTCGATCTTACTGCACGTTTGCTGTGTTTTTGGCCATAGACGCAGTCGATCTTACTGCATGTTTGCTGTGTTTTTGCCCATAAACGCAGTCGCTCTTACTGCACGTTTGCTGTGTTTTTGCCCATAAACACAGTCGCTCTTACTGCACGTGTGCTGTTTATTTCAGATTTTGTCCTGTGCAGGCTATTAAAATGTCTGGAAGGACAACAAAGAGAGGCAGAGAGTCACGAGGGCAAGCTCTGCATCTAGAGGCAACGCTGGTGGTGGACACGGTGCATCCTCTTCAGGATGTGGCCATCTGACACGCTCGTCCTTTTCGGAAGCTTGAGCCTCAACATGCAGAGAAATTAGTAGAGTGGATGACCAAGCCGTCCTCATCCTTCTTATCCTCTCTCACCCAGGCTGAGCTTAGTTTATCTGGTAAAGCAGCTGCCAAGGCGTCCTCTTCCCTTTGCACAATGGCATCACACAATCCTTCCCTAGTCCCACCATGTCCTCCTGAGAAGTCCCCCGAGCTGTTTCAACACAGTGTTGGGTACATGCTTCATGAAGATGCGCAGCGTTTTGAAGGCTCCGATGACAAAACACAGATAGAGGAAGGCATTGATGTGAGCCCAGAGAGAGCGGGTGCCTGAGAGGGACAGCAATCTGGCAGTCATGTTCCCCCAGCTGCAGCATACTGCCAGGTTTTCGAAAGTGATGAGGAGGGAGGGGATGATGAGGTCACTGACTCTGCGTGGGTGCCTAATAGGAGAGAGGAGGAGGAAGAGGAGGAGGAGGAGGCACAGGCACATCTCCAAAAGGCAGGATGCCCTCCAGGGGCCAGCTTAAGGGTAGCACACCAACTGCATTACATCGCAGAGCTACGCCTGTGCAGGGCGCTGCTGTGTCTCAACAGTACTGCAAAAGTTCTTTGATGTGGGTCTTTTTTGAGACATGTGCATCAGATCGCACCGTTGCTATTTGCAACATATGTCTCAAGCGTATCTCGAGTGGCCAAAACATCACCCGCTTGGGCACCACATGCTTGACCAGACATATGTCAACCTGCTATGCAGTTCGTTGGCAAGCATACCTGAAAGACCCACACCAAAGAACAAAGCAGACCTCCCCTTGCCCCTCATCAGCTGGGAGCTCCAACCCCACTAGACCCTCAGTCCTCTCTGAAGCTTGCATTGATAGGACTGAAGGTGTAGAAATAGGTGTGTCACAAACTAGTAGTACATACAGGCAATCTACTGATAGTACCAGACAAATTTCCCTGCCCAAGCTGCTGCAGCGGCGAAAGAAGTACTCTCCCAGCAATCCACATGCCCAGTGGTTGAATGCTAGCTTAGCGAAATTACTAGCACTTCAACTGCTACCTTTCCAGTTGGTAGATTATGTCCCCTTCCGTGAGTTTGTGGAATGTGCGGTACCTCAGTGGCAAGTACCCAAATGCCACTTTTTCTCACGGAAGGTGATTCCCGCTCTCTACCGCCATGTGGAAGGCAATGTCCATGCCTCGCTGGACAGAGCTGTCAGTGGTAAGGTGCATATCACCACTGACTCATGGTCCAGCAGGCATGGACAGGGACATTACCTCTCTTTCAAGGTGCATTGGGTGACACTGCTGGAAGCTGGGAAGAACGCAGGGCAAAGTACAGTAGTGTTGGAGGTTGTTCCGCCACCACGCCTCCACAACACTACTACTGGTTGTGACACACCTCTCTCCTCCACCCCTACTCTTCTTCTTCCTTTGTGGCCTCTTCCTGTGCTGATGTCCCCTCAGACCCACCCGTTCTCCATAGGCATATGAGGGGCTAAGCAGGAATGCAGGCCAAGAGATGCCATGCAGTGCTAGAGCTGGTGTGCTTGGGAGACAAGAGCCACACTGGGGCTGAGGTTCTGTCATCTCTACAGGGGCAGGCTCAGAGGTGGTTAATGCTACGCCAGCTTAAGCCAGGAATGGTGGTTAGCAACAATGGCACCAACCTCCCCTCTGCCCTGTGACAGGGAAAACTCACCCATGTGCCCTGTTTTGCTCATGTTCTCAATTTGGTGGTGCAGCGGTTCTTGGGCAGGTACCCAGGCTTACAGGATGTCCTGAAGCAGGGCAGGAAAGTCTGTGTGCATTTCCGAAAGGTCATACAATGCAACTGCTCGTCTGACAGACCTCCAAAGGGAATACAACCTGCCCAAGAACCACCTAATCTGTTACATGTCCACCAGATGAAACTCTACATTGGCCATGCTGTAGCGGCTGCACACGCAGCAGAGGGCCATTAATAAGTACCTGTGCCAATATGGCAGCAGAACTGGGTAGAGGAGCTTTTTTTGCCCACGCCAGTGGGCCTTGATCAGGGATGCATGCACTGTCCTGTCACCATTTGAGGATGCCACTAGGATGGTGAGCAGTGACAGTGCATGCATCAGTGAGACTGTCCCTCTTATTCACCTGTTGGAGCACACTCTACATGGAATAATGGACAGGGCCCTTGAGGCAGAACAGAGGGAGGAAGAGGAGGAATTCCTTACCTCTCAAGGCCCCCTTTATCCAGATAGTGGTCCTGCATGCCCGCCTACCACACAGGAAGAGGACGAGGAGGATGAGGACGAGGTGGAGGAGGAGGAGGAGGATTGTATCAGCAGCATGGAGGTACTCCGCAGCAGCAGTCTTTAAGGGATCACTTACAGTCCCAAGGAACCCGTGGACTTTTACATGGCTGGGATGAGGTGGCTGCGGATCCTGTCATCCTCAGTGACCCAGAGGACCGTGCACCAAGTGCCTCAGCAAACCTACGCTGCATGGCCTCCCTGATCCTGCAAAGCCTGCGTAAGGATCCTCGTGTTCGTGGTATCAAGGAGAGGGATCATTACTGGCTGGCAACTCTCCTGGATCCACGTTACAAGAGTAAGGTTGCGGAAACTTCTGCGGGAGGCCTTGCAGAAGGGTCTGTGCAACGCGTTCCCAGAACTTGGGGGATTAACAAATCCTGGTCCTGGAGAACGTGTTGCTGAAGCTTCGGTGAGTCACAGAAGGAGCAGTGGAGAAGGTGGCCATCTGACCGATGCGTTCAGACAGTTTTTTAGTCCAAAGCCCCAAGGTCTGACCAGTTCCAGCAACCGTCGCCAGCGTCTGGTTTACATGGTGCGGGAATACCTAGGGGCAAGATCTGACTTTGACACCTTCCCCACCGAAAATCCTCTGGCTTACTGGGTCTTGAGGATGGATCACTGGCCAGAGCTTGCACAGTACTCAATTGAGCTACTGGCTTACCCTGCATCCAGCGTTCTTTCAGAACGCACATTCAGTGCTGCTGGAGGCTTTGTGATCACAGGGTGCGCCTCTCCACCGACTTCGTAGATCGACTGACCTTCATCAAAATGAATCAGGCTTGGATCAACACCAGCTACCAAGCACATGATGCAGATGTAACTGAATCATTTTTTGAAATGTCAGATCCCTTTGAGACTGCCTATGCTGATGCTGAGTGACTGTCCTGTTATGCTGCTGATGGAATATCCTTTTCCTCCTCACTGATCTTGCTGATAGCTAGTAAGAAAATGTTTGTTTCTGGGTTCAATAACAATTTCTGATGCAATACTTTGCATGTGGCTCTTTGTTGTGCTCCAATTACAGTATCTGTGGGGGTTGCACTGTTGTCTTGTGCCTAAGGCCCAATTTTTCTGCCCCTGTTTGACAGGGGCGTCTAATAAAATTTTTTGATGCAATACTTTGCACGTGGCTCTTTGTTGCACTCTAATTACAGTATCTGTGGGGGTTGCAGTGTTGTCTTATGCCTAAGGCTGGCTTTTTTTTGTTGCACTACAATTACACGATGACATGGTTCAGATTCTACTTAACAAACCTACAGTCCTTGTCTTGTTTGCACCGCCTTTATACTGCTGTTCAAAGTATATAGGGCCAACGGGTCTTGTCAGGGCTGATCCTCGCTATAGGCTCACTATGCTACCCACAAAGATGCAAAGAGCCCCCCAAATTATTAGAGGCCCCGCCTGGTGAGAAGTCATTTTCGCCCCCTCACCCCACTTCTAAACTCGCTGGCTGAGTCATTTCCGACAGCAGAACACCCCCTCCCCCCGCTTCTCAACTTTCTTTAATGTGACATGTCACTGTCGTCAGCGCCCCCCCCGCTTCTCATTTTTAATGTGCCATGTCATTTTGCTTAGGGCCCCAGGGAGGTCAGGATTGGTACTGGGTCTTGTAATGAAACTCATGCTATTTTTTTTTAATGATGTGTATCCATATTGCAGGGACCAAACATTACATTAAAGCCGCAAGCAGTTTTACATTTCTTTTTTGTTATAGTAATCTCATGTTGTGCAGGGACATTTCTAAACACGTGCCACTACTATAGACACCCAGCAGGTACAATATTTAAAGGAATTTTTCATTTTTTTTCACTTTAAGCATCATTAAAATCACTGCTCCGGAAAAAACGGCAGTTTATAAAACGTTTTTTTCCATTGATACATGTTCCCTGGGGCAAGACCCGGGTTCTGAAAGATGTTTTCCAACATTTAATTGAATATTGGTCTTTAAAATTATCGTTTTTGAATTTGAACTTCAATGGAGTTCTAAATGTTCGCTCAAACCCGCGGTCTGTTCGAACGTTCTGGTGCGAACCGAACGCGGGCGTGTTCAGCTCATCCCTACTGATATGCTTCACTTGGTGCCTGGAGTTAAATATCTCCCCAGAGCGGTGTCCGACCACTCACCTTTGATGGTGACCTCCTCCGAATATGGAGATTGTGCCCCTTATGGTTAGCGGACCAGTCGGTGATAGACCAGAGTTCGGCAGACATGAAATCATTTTGGGTAATTAACACGCAAAGTGCGTCTGTCACTGTGGTCTGGGATGCCTTTAAGGCCACTACCTGCGGCTCATTTGCTGCTGCAATTGGGGGGGCCCATAAGGCGTCGCAGTCCAGATTGATGGATGTGGAAGGAGGACTTAGGGATGCGGAAACTGCTTATTCTGCAAACCCTACCTTCGACACACATGCTACTTGGCGACACAGGGCCAGAGAGTTGGAACTGGTACTTCTTGAGCGCACACAAAAGAAACTACTCTATCAGAATCAACGAATATTTGAATTCGGGGATAAAAATAGCCGCTTACTGGCCTATTTGGCCAGGCCCGATTATTAGCCCTGTGCTATCCCTAGAATAACAAACTCGGCGGGCTTATTAGTAGAGCAAAACGACAACATTGTGAAAGCGTTTGTCGCTTTTTACTCCACGCTCTATACTACTAGAGCTCACTATACAATAGTGGAACTCCATGATTATCTCTCTGAAAAAAGAAGGCTCCTGCCCTTTATCTGTCTTAATAGACAGATGAAGGACAGGAGCCTCCTTTTTTTAAACACACCTGTGATGCCCAAGTTGGATGATTCTGGACTTTATTGGATATCTTCGGGGTTCCTTCCATGGCCATTACCAGTCCGGTGACCTCGTTTATGCCTGATTGACATGCTACCGCTGGTCAGTATGTCCACCTCACCCGGTAAGGGTATTTAATCTCTTTGACTACTTTGGATTACACCGTGGATACTCCAATTGAATTTAAGGCCGCGTACACACGATCGAACATGTCCGCTGAAACTGGTCCGCAGACCAGTTTCAGCGGACATGTTCGATCATGTGTACGGCCTATTGGACCGTTTTCCAAAGGACCAAAGTTTTAAAACATGCTTTAAATCCTGTCCGATGGAAACCTGTCCGTCGGACAGGTTCGATGGTTAGTACACAAAATCATCGGACCAAAAACCTGCGCATGCTCAGAATCAAGTCGACGCATGCTTGGAAGCATTGAACTTTGTTTTTTCATCACGTCACCGCGTTCTGGTCTGATCGGATTTTGGTCCGATGGTGTGTACGCACATCAGACCATCGGACAAGTTCAGAGTTGTCTGATGAATACGGCCTGTCAGACAAGTCTCATTAGACATGTCTGATCGTGTGTACAGGGCCTAAGAATCCAGAAGTGATATGCATCACCTCACATGTTCAACACTGTTATATCACTGAACCATTTTGGGACTCATTTCTTTATATTATCATTGTGGTGATTTTGGACTTATTACCTATAGTCTATTTTTTATATGTTTTCCATACACCTTGCCTGGTTTTATATGTTTATATGCGTATAAGCACCCAGTAACATGATTGACACCTCAGCAGCACAGCTGATTAGTGTCTATTGTATTTCTCTTAGCGCTGCATTTTTTGTTTTTCTAATAAGCAAAATCGGTCTATACGATTCGCAGAGGAGGTGGTCCTTATGAGGTTTGGGAATCAAAACTATTAGCATGGAGGGCAGTAACTGTTCCGTTCTAAGGGCATAATTGTACATTCTCATCAAGTGAGGGAAAACCATGCCTACCAGAATTTCATCAGAGAACTGACGGGGGATAATGGTTCAAAAAAGGGGTAAAAACAATATTACACTTATTTACAGATACTACGTTCCGCTTCTTTGTGGAATTCCAGAGAGACTTTGGGGCACGGCCTACTTTTAATATCTACAGATACGACATATCGCTGCTGCACAGTTTGGACTATGAAATATAGAGATGCAAACTTAGAATAGGAGTACAACTGGGGGGATCTGTAGTGGAGAAGGATCTGGGGGTTTTAGTTGATCATAAGCTCAAAAATGGAATGCAATGCTAAGCTGCGGTTTCCAAAGCGAGCAAAGTCCTTTCTTGTATTAAGAGAGGTATGGACTCCAGAGAGATATCATTTTGCCCCTGTACAAATCATTAGTAAGACCTCATCTGGAATATGCAGTCCAGTTTTGGGCACCAGTTCTCAAAAAGGATATCGGAGAACTGGAGAAAGTGCAGAGAAGGGCAACCAAACTGATTGGATTGGAATAAATACTTATAGAGCGCCGAATGCAAGTTGTGAAACTCGCGTCTAAGCGATTCTTTCCTAAATGCACGTTGTAACGGTTAACGTAACGGTTAACCACCGCTTACAACCTTCCATCCATCCACGACAAGCTTATTCGACACACCAACAACCAGGCAGACATGATCCATTCCATTTCCCAGAATAAACGAGACAGCGCTCCGTTCTCTAGTTTCCAAAAATGTATGAACAACTTTATTAGTTCTTAGCTTGCTTATATCCAGTACAACAGAATGCAGTTAATCACAGGACAATGTAATCTCCACCCCTCTATTCACTCACTGAGGATAATTCTTTAATTGGTAGCTAGACATGACGGCACCGTATTATCAATAGGGTTCAATTAACCTTGAATAGTAACACAGACATGTTGTTGAATAAGTTCTCTGTACAGCTTTGTCACACAATGGCAGTGAGAGTGGGTGTCTTTACATTGAATAGCCAACACCTTAGGATATTTCAATAGCCTATTATACAAAAGGTATGACTCACTGGCTGACCTGGTCATGTCATCATGACTCCTTGTGATATCTCAGTCCTGCAATATGAAGTATTATTAATGTCCCATCTCATGTAATATGAATTATGATTCACTATTAGCCACCCTATACCCAAAAGGGCACAGGGTGGATTTCGACCCAAGAGTTTTTGGTGCTGCTGGCACAAGAGTATCTCTCATCCTTCCAACGTCTCTGGGTGTCACGGGCCATTCTGTTACATCTCTCCCCTTTCGGTGGGAGACGGACACAGGAGGGAACCCCAAACGGGTTGACTCCGAAGTCCGTCAGTAGTTCCCGTCCTCCAATGCTGGTATCCATACTGTACCCCAAATAAATGGCTCCAAACTGAGCATTACTCCCCCCGCCAACCTCTGCCTCTCTCAGAGAACACGCCTGCCGCTGGGGAGAAGGCAGGGTAGCTGGGCTCAGTCCACCATGCTGTTGGGGGTCTGGGCCAACTGCCCCCCCTTTCTGGGGTATACCAGTGGAGACTAAAGTCCCATCCACTGGTGCTTGGTGAAAACCCCCCCGGTGCTTGCAAAGCAAAGCAGACATCCTCCTGTCCCAGTCCTGTACCATTTTCTGGGGCTGTGCCAGTGGAGACTGAAGTCCCATCCACTACCCCAGGAACCCCCTCTTCTGTTAGTGAGGAGCAGAGGCCTATGACCCTCTGCTCTGTTGCCAGCTCTTCCGCTGGGTTGCTGCGAGCGGAGACCATAGTCCCATCCACTACCACAGGATCCCCCTCTTCTGTTAGCGAGGAGCAGAGGCCTATGACACTCTGCTCTGTTGCCAGCTCTTCCGCTGGGTTGCTGTGAGTGGAGACCACAGTCCCATCCACTACCACAGGGTCCCCCTCTTCTGCTAGTTGGGAGCAGAGGCTTGGGGTACCCTGCTCTGTTGCCAGTGATTCAGCTGGGGGTAACAGCTTTACCACCTCAGCTTGTTGCTGGAGAGGGGGGCCAACCGCCCCGGCTCCCTGGAACTCCACACCATCCGCTTCGACTTTAGGGATGAAAATCTTCATATTTTCCACTGCCGATTCATCAGCCAGGAGTTCACAGTTGTCATCTGAACTTTCCTCATAGTCCCAGGCAATGGGAGCCCCACCCTGCTGCTGAGCCGAGTCTAGCAGCTGTCTGTAGGCGACCTCCAGCTCCCGTTCCTGAATGGCCAGAAATTCTAAATCTTCCTGTGACCAGTGGCCTCCCGAGATATTTAATTTTTCCTCTCTGTGCTCCATTATATCCTCCAAGCGCCACTCCCGATCATCCCCAAAGTCGGGATCACTGGACATCCTCCAATACAACAATCCCAGGCCATCGTAGTCATAGCCTTCTGTGGGGCTGTCATCCGCTGACCACGGGCACTCTTGGGCTACATACCACCGGAGGGCTCTGTAGCTCTCATCCAGCTGCATCTCTGCCCGGATCAGCCTGCTTAACTCTGCTATCCACTCCTGCTTTGGTTGTTTCCCCAACAACAGCATTCATACGTCATACTGCGGCCAGTACCTTGCATAGATGGAGGGCAGGACCTTTCCTTGGTGTTGCTGCTCCAGAGCTAACGCTTCCTTCCAGAGTTGGCACCGAATCACATCCGACCATCCCAACAGGACCTCCTCTGATACTGGTCCTCTATGCTGTATCCGCATCTCTTGTAACCTCCTTTGGAATTCCTCTTCAATGGAGACTGGTATCTGCACCTCTCCTCTCTCTTCAGCTGCTGCCGCACTTCTTCGCTGTCGCAAGGTGGCATCCGCAGCCGCTATAACCCGGTCTATGATCTCCGGCGGAGGATTAGGACCATATTGTGCCAGTCCATGTTTAACAGCCCGATCAAAAAATTCTTCCTCGGGTGTCCTGTCTGTTATGCTGGGCCTCTTAGCTCTATTCATTTCGACTAGTTCTGCGATAATGTCCCTTTTCTTACGGTTGCTGGCCGGTCTGCCCCAGCTCTCCAGTAAGTCCATGAGGGAAGAGAGCTTCATCCGTTCATACAGCGTCTCCATTGTCATGTGTCCTTGTAGCCGTCCTTCTGAAGATGGAATCATCCCACTGCTGCCACCAATGTAACGGTTAACCACCGCTTACAACCTTCCATCCATCCACGACAAGCTTATCCGACACACCAACAACCAGGCAGACATGATCCATTCCATTTCCCAGAATAAACGAGACAGCGCTCCGTTCTCTAGTTTCCAAAAATGTATGAACAACTTTATTAGTTCTTAGCTTGCTTTTATCCAGTACAACAGAATGCAGTTAATCACAGGACAATGTAATCTCCACCCCTCTATTCACTCACTGAGGATAATTCTTTAATTGGTAGCTAGACATGACGGCACCGTATTATCAATAGGGTTCAATTAACCTTGAATAGTAACACAGACATCTTGTTGAATAAGTTCTCTATACAGCTTTGTCACACAATGGCAGTGAGAGTGGGTGTCTTTACATTGAATAGCCAACACCTTAGGATATTTCAATAGCCTATTATACAAAAGGTATGACTCACTGGCTGACCTGGTCATGTCATCATGACTCCTTGTGATATCTCAGTCCTGCAATATGAAGTATTATTAATGTCCCATCTCATGTAATATGAATTATGATTTACTATTAGCCACCCTATACCCAAAAGGGCACAGGGTGGATTTTGACCCATGAGTTTTTGGTGCTGCTGGCACAAGAGTATCTCTCATCCTTCCAACGTCTCTGGGTGTCACGGGCCATTCTGTTACACACGTAATATAACTGAGTACTAAGATGTATAGGTAAAGTTAATCCGGTTTAAATCTGATTGCCTCTCGGGGGATCAGGAAGGAATTTTTTCCCCTCCTGTAGTGAATTGGATCATGCTCCGCTGCGGTTTTTTGCCTTCCCCTGGATCAACTGTGGGTATGGAGTTGGGGGTATGGGATTGTACTGTGTTTTATTTTGTTTGTTTATTTTTTTATGGTTGAACAGGATGGACTTGTGTCTTTTTTCAACCTGACTAACTATGTAACTACTATGTAACTATGTCCCTTTCTGTGCCCTAATATAGTCTACTGACTCAATTTAAATTGTCAAAAAGACAATAAATTATGGTGAAGTGGTGGAACCTAAAAGCAGCCTTTTACAATTCACTGTACAGCAGAACTCAGACTGGAAGAGGAAAAAGCAGCACAAGGAGTCACACTGTTGTGCTGCACTGCTCATATGCTAAAAAAGAACATTCTACTAGAATGGTTTCTTCTGTAAGGGCATTTTGTACACGGCTGGTGTACAGAACTGTGATTTCCTGCTCATGTGGGGGGCCTACTGTTGTTCTAATAATTTTTGTGTTTATATTACAACACTGAAACTGCTTTTCAATCAGCGTCTTCCAGGACAACCCATGAGACCTAGGGCTCCTCCTAACAGGACAGGAAACATGTACCCCCACTAGATAAAAGGTCAGTATTAGTGTTTCCTTTGGACGGAGGGTAACATGTTCCTGGAACCTGGTCCCCTAGTTCTCATGAGCAGGGGCTCTAATGGCTGTGTGGGGTGTGTTAACTGTCCTTTCTCCTCGCCAGAAGCAGTACCTTCACTGGGGAAGTTGGTTGTATCTGCTGCTTCCTTCCTTTCTGTGTCTGGGTAGGGCCAGGACCGTGGGCCCCATAGCGTGAGGTCACAGGCGGCATGGTGGCATGCTTTCCCCAAGGGACCTGCAGTGTTTGAGAGGGCAGAGCTTCTGCGGTCCAAGCTGGTCCACAGGAAGTATCTGGCAAGGGTCACTTCCGGATCATATGACGTCATCATCAGGCGCCAGAGATGCTGGTTCCGGACTCCATAAACGGCGTGAACAGGGGACGCTGGGTGCTTGTGTTTTGAATGGTAAAGAAGCAGCAAAGGCTGTGGACTACCAGAGGGGCAGATGGATTCTTCTGCAGTACCTGCACAGGCAATGGATGCGGTCTCCAAAACCAGCACCTCTCAAGAAAGTATGGAGTGTTTTATGTGTCACCCTCTTGCTATCCTGGTGAGCAGTGGCATATCTAGGGTATGGTAGCAATGGCACGTGCCATGGGCACCATATAAAGGGGGCACTGGTGAGTGGCAGGGCAGCTAGACACTTACCAGGGTCTGATGGTCTCTTCTTCCCTCAAGGCTCCTGAGCAAAGGCTGGATCTCCTTTTCAGCACCTTTGCTAATGCACAATGGCAGCGCTGCGAGTGGGACTATTTCTCATTTCATACTCCTGTGACTGCAGTCACTGGTCACAAAGTAAACAGGTGCCCCATTTTTCAATGCTACCTCTATAGTTCCGGCTACAGCAGCTGAATATCACTCCGCCGCCTGCTGTTAGGGATGCTATAGCCAGGACTATAGCAGTGGCATTGGGGCTGGTGTATATTTTGACAGGACTGTGGACTCAGTCAGGAGATGTCTCTGCAGATCTTATGGCTCGGGGTCCTATCAGTGCAAAAGCAGAGCTCAGCTATCTGCCCAGCAGGAGGGACAGATGTACTCCCAGTGCCTTATTTTAAGACTGATCCTCTTGATTAAGCTGCAGGCAAATTTTTCATTACATTCCCCTCTCCCTGCACTGCAGGCCATGGCTCCTTTGTAGTCTAAATTATATTTTTTGGGGCCCCATGAGATCAATCACAGGGGCCCAGGAGGCTCTAAAATTAAGGGATTATTTTTTTTCTAATTCGGCTTTCTTGAATATCAACTCCTCCCTACTTGTATGCAGTTAATGGCAATAAAGTTCCAACCAGGTGGAGTGATATCAAAATGCCACCTCACTGCCTGACTCCTCCAGCAAATAGTTTGAGAAGAAGGTGGGCTCGGACTGAGGGAAAATCATCATCAGTGGCTGTCATCATTAGGGCCAGTACAAGGGGTGGGCAGAAGGGTGGGGGTGCCCTGGGTGGAGTAATACATGAATGGGGAGGGGCAGCTGATCTGAAGTTCCCTCAATTACAGAAGTGACGGAATGTCAACTCATTACTATCAGGCAGAGCAGGATTTCCTGTAGAGTCAGCCATCGGATCCATCATGCTTAAGGACCCGATAAACAAAAGAGGAGATATTCTTTCACAGAGCCTGGGATTCAGCTATTGGGAATCTTAAACTGGGTCTGGCCTCCACTTGTGTAGCCAGGAATTTGGAAGTTTGGGTGTCACAGATTAGGGATGAGCTCCGCGTTCAATTCGAATGTATGTTCAAATCGAACATCGTCTGTTCGTACGTTTGACGAAACTCAAACAAAACGGGTCGTTCACGCCAAATTCGAGTGACGAGCAACTGCCCATAATTCACTGCGGCATTGCGTGCTGATGATTGGCCAATCATGCTGTATGTCCCGCATGCTTGGCCAATCACAGCGCGCAAAAAACTAAGAGCCATAATTGGCAAAGCTTTGGTGACTTTGGCCAATTATGGCCCAGGGCTTTAGCACACGCCTCACACTATATAAGGCCGCCTGCTGGGTAGCCTTGGGTAGTGTGTTGCGACGTTTGCTCTTTAATAGCAACTAAACGCATTTGCTGGTACTGCACGTGTGCTGTTTAATAGCAACTAAATGCATTTGCTGTTACTGCACGTGTGCTGTTTAATAGCACCTAAACGCATTTGCTGTTACTGCATGTTTGCTGTTTAATAGCACCTAAACGCATTTGCTGTTACTGCATGTTTGCTGTTTAATAGCACCTAAACGCATTTGTTGTTACTGCGTGTGTGTTGTTTAATAGCACCTAAACGTAGTTGCTGTTACTGCACGTTTGCTGTTTAATAGCACCTAAACACATTTGCTGTTACTGCACGTTTGCCGTTTAATAGCACCTAAACGCAGTTGCTGTTACTGCATGTGTTCTGTTTAATATCACCTAAACGCATTTGCTGTTACTGCAAGTTTGCTGTTTAATAGCACCTAAACGCAGTTGCTGTTACTGCACGTTTGCTGTTTAATAGCACTTAAACACAGTTGCTGTTACTGCACGTGTGCTGTTTAATAGCACCTAAACGTATTTGCTGTTACTGCACCTGTGTTGTCTAATAGCACCTAAACGCAGTTGCTGTTACTACACGTTTGCTGTTTAATAGCACCTAAAAGCAGTTGCTGTTACTGCACGTGTGCTGTTTAATATCAACTAAACGCATTTGCTGTTACTGCATGTGTGCTGTTTAATATCACCCAAATGCATTTGCTGTTACTGCACGTTTGCTGTTTAATAGCACCTAAACGCATTTGCTATTACTGCACGTGTGCTGTTTAATAGCACCTAAACGCATTTGCTGTTACTGCACCTGTGTTGTCTAATAGCACCTAAACGCAGTTGCTGTTACTACACGTTTGCTGTTTAATAGCACCTAAAAGCAGTTGCTGTTACTGCACGTGTGCTGTTTAATATCAACTAAACGCATTTGCTGTTACTGCATGTGTGCTGTTTAATATCACCCAAATGCATTTGCTGTTACTGCACGTTTGCTGTTTAATACCAACTAAATGCATTTGCTGTTACTGCACGTGTGCTGTTTAACCACTTCCAGCCCAAGGACATCATATGACGTCCTGGACTTTCGGTGGGGATATCTGAAAGATGCCTGCAGCCACAGGCATCATTCAGATATCCATCTCTTCAGCCGGCGAATCCCTGCACCATAAGAATGATCATAGCGGCACTGCTTGATCGTTCTTATAGGCGTCGGGAGGGGACGCCCCCTCCTGCTACCATCTGGTGCTTCTCCGGGCTCTCCTTTGCCATCAGAGACCCGGAGAAACGATCTGCCAGCGTACGATGGAAACCATAGAGTAGACTGGTGACCTGATGGTCACCAGTCATCTCTATGATCGTCAGAGGCCCAGGCGCGATGTTATGATGTCATGCCCGGGTCCTGCAATCGTGGCTGAAAGCATAAGATCTGTGATTTTTTTTCACAATCTAATGCTTTCCAGCCTGGAGGAGAGATGTGGGGTCTTATTGAACCTGCATATCTCCATAAAGAGTACCTGTCACGAACCATTCCTATTACAAGGGATGTTTACATTCCTTGTAATAGGAAAAAAACTAAACGCATTTGCTGTTACTGCATGTTTGCTGTTTAATAGCACCTAAACGCATTTGCTGTTACTGCACCTGTGTTGTCTAATAGCACCTAAACGCAGTTGCTGTTACTACACGTTTGCTGTTTAATAGCACCTAAAAGCAGTTGCTGTTACTGCACGTGTGCTGTTTAATATCAACTAAACGCATTTGCTGTTACTGCATGTGTGTTGTTTAATAGCACCTAAACGTAGTTGCTGTTACAGCACGTTTGCTGTTTAATAGCACCTAAACACATTTGCTGGTACTGCACGTGTGCTGTTTAATAGCAACTAAACGCAGTTGCTGTTACTGCATGTGTGCTGTTTAATATCACCTAAACACATTTGCTGTTACTGCAAGTTTGCTGTTTAATAGCACCTAAACGCAGTTACTGTTACTGCTCGTTTGCTGTTTAATAGCACCTAAATGCAGTTGCTGTTACTGCACGTGTGCTGTTTAATAGCACCTAAACGTATTTGCTGTTACTGCACGTGTGCTGTTTAATATCAACTAAACGCATTTGCTGTTACTACACGTTTGCTGTTTAATAGCACCTAAACGCATTTACTGTTACTGCACGTGTGTTGTCTAATAGCACCTAAACACAGTTGCTGTTACTGCACGGTTGCTGTTTAATAGCACCTAAATGCATTTGCTGTTACTGCATGTGTGCTGTTTAATATCAACTAAATGCATTTGCTGTTACTACACTTTTTCTGTTTAATAGCACCTAAACGCATTTGCTGTTACTGCACGTTTGCTGCTTAATAGCACCTAAACGCAGTTGCTGTTACTGCACGTGTGCTGTTTAATACCACCTAAACGCATTTGCTGTTACTGCACATTTGCTGTTTAATAGCACCTAAACGCAGTTGCTGTTACTGCACGTGTGCTGTTTAATATCACCTAAACGCATTTGCTGTTACTGCAAGTGTGCTGTTTAATATCACCTAAACGCATTTGCTGTTACTGCACGTGTGCTGTTTAATATCAACTAAACGCATTTGCTGTTACTGCACGTGTGCTGTTTAATATCAACTAAACGCATTTGCTGTTACTACACGTTTGCTGTTTAACCACTTAAGACCCGGACCAATACGCTGGTAAATGACCCAAGGTGTTTTTGCGATTCGGCACTGCGTCGCTTTAACAGACAATTGCGCGGTCGTGCGACGTGGCTCCCAAACAAAATTTGCATCCTTTTCTTCCCACAAATAGAGCTTTCTTTTGGTGATATTTAATCACCTATGCGATTTTTATTTTTTGCGCTATATACAAAAATAGAGCGACATTTTTGAAAAAAAAACACTATTTTTTACTTTTTGTTAAAAAAATCAAATAAACGAAATTTTAGTCAAACATTTAGGCCAAAATTTATTTAGCCACATGTCTTTAGTAAAAAAAAAAATCGCAATAAAAAAAATAGCTACCTAGCGGGAACAGCGACACTAATACAGCGATCAGAAAAATGATCGCTTAGTGACGCTGGCAATAGGGAGTGAAAGGGTTAACTAGGGCGGTGATCAAGGGGTTAAAACTTTATTAGGGGGGGTGGGGGGGCTATCCTGAACCTAACACTAACTGATTTTACACTGCCTGTCACACTGACACTAAATGCAGTGATTAGATCACTGCATTCAGTGACACTGTGACAGGGGGGGTGGGGGGGCAGATCGCAAGGGTTTAAGTATGCCTATGTGTGTGTATGTCAGTGTAGTGTTGGTGTAGGACTTACTGTGAGGTGTTTCTCCCATTGCATCGGTTGGAAATACCACTGCGATGGGAGATTACATCACTTCCCCCTTCCTGTGTTTACACAGGAGGAGGAAGTGACACAAAGGGGGAGCGCGCGCATTGGCTGGGAGCGATCGCGGGGGGGCGGGTAAACACTAACATCCGCCCGCTCGTCCCGGATCGCTCCCGGAGACACGGGGACCTCCGCACGCCGCGGAGGGGGTCCCGATCGGACCCCCGACCCGCTACTGGGCGAGGACGTAAATTTACGCCCTTGTGCCCATCCGTGCCATTCTGTGGCCGTATATGTGCGTGCGGAGGTCCTTAAGTGGTTAATAGCACCTAAACGCAGTTGCTGTTACTGCACGTGTGCTGTTTAATATCACCTAAACGCATTTGCTGTTACTGCACGTTTGCTGTTTAATAGCACCTAAACGCATTTGCTGTTACTGCACGTTTGCTGTTTAATAGCACCTAAACGCATTTGCTGTTACTGCAAGTGTGCTGTTTAATATCACCTAAACACATTTGCTGTTACTGCACATTTGCTGTTTAATAGCACCTAAAAGCAGTTGCTGTTACTGCACGTGTGCTGTTTTATATCACCTAAACGCATTTGCTGTTACTGCACGTTTGCTGTTTAATAGCACCTAAATGCATTTGCTGTTACTGCACTTTTGCTGTTTAATAGCACTTAAACGCATTTGCTGTTACTGCAAGTGTGCTGTTTAATATCACCTAAACGCATTTGCTGTTACTGCATGTTTGCTGTTTAATAGCACCTAAACACATTTGCTGTTACTGCACGTGTGCTGTTTAATATCACCTAAATGCACTTGCTGTTACTGCACGTTTGCTGTTTAATAGCACCTAAACGCAGTTGCTTTTACTGCACGTTTGCTGTTTAATTGCACCTAATCACATTTGCTGTTACTGCATGTGTGTTGTTTAATAGCACCTAAATGCAGTTGCTGTTACTGCACGTTTGCTGTTTAATAGCACCTAAACGCATTTGCTGTTACTGCACGTGTGCTTTTTAATAGCACCTAAACGCATTTGCTGTTACTGCACATGTGCTGTTTAATAGCTCCTAAACCCAGTTGCTGTTACTGAATGTGTGCTGTTTAATAGCACCTGAACGCCCTTTGTGTTACTGCACTTGTGCCGTTTATTGGCACCTAAACGTATGTTTTGTTACTGCACTTCTGCTGTTTATTTGCACCTAAACATAGTTGGTGTTACTGCACTTGTGCTGTTTATTAGCACCTAAACTTACTTGGTGTTACTGCATTTGTGCTGTTTATCAGCACCTAAACATAGTTGTGTTACTGCACTTGTGCTGTATATTTTTCACTTAAACCTACTTGGAGTTTACTGCACTTGTCCTCTCCAGTTTGTACCTAATAGTACGAGGTGTGTGTGTACTGATTCTGTCCTGTGCAGGCCATTAAAATGTCTGGAAGGACAACAAAGAGAGGCAGAGAGTCACAAGGGCAAGCAGGCTCTGCAGCACATGGCCGTGGCCGCTCGTCCTTCTTTTCAGGATCTGGCCGTTTTGAGCTTCAACATGCAGAGAAATTAGTAGAGTCGATGACCAAGCCATCCTAATCCTCCTCATCCTCTCTCACCCAGGCTGAGCTTATTTTGTCTAGCAAAGCAGCTGCCAAGGCGTCCTCTTCCCTCTGCACAATGGCATCACACAATCCTTCCCTAGTTCTACCATGTCCTCCTGAGGAGTCCCCCGAACTGTTTCAACACAGTGTTGGGTACATGTTGCATGAAGATGTGCAGCGTTTTGAAGGCTCCGATGATGGAACACAGATAGAGGAAGGCATTGATGTGAGCCCAGAGAGAGGGGTGCCCGAGAGGGACAGCAATCTGGCAGTGATGTTCCCCCAGCTGGAGCATATTGCCAGGTTTTTGACAGTGATGAGGAGGGAGGGGATGATGGGGTCACTGACTTTACTTGGGTGCCTGATAGGAGAGAGGAGGAGGAAGAGGAGGAGGCACAGGCACATCTCCAAAGAGGCAAGATGCCCTCCAGAGGCCAGCTTAAGGGCAGCACACCAACTGCATTACATCGCAGAGCTATGCCTGTGCAGGGCGCTGCTGTGTCTCAACGTTACTGCAAAAGTTCATAGTGTGGGCCTTTTTTGAGACATGTGCATCAGATCACACCATTGCTATTTGCAACATATGTCTCAAGCGTATCTCGCGTGGCCAAAACATCACCCGCTTGGGCACCACATGCTTGACCAGACATATGTCGACCTGCCATGCAGTTCGTTTGGCAAGCATACCTAAAAGACCCACACCAAAGAACAAAGCGGACCTCCCCTTGCCCCTCATCAGCTGGGACCTCCAACCCCACTAGACCCTCAGTCCTCTCAGAAGCATGCACTGATAGGACTGAAGATGTAGAAATAGGTGTGTCACAACCTAGTAGAACATACGGGCAATCTACTGATAGTACCAGACACATTTCCCTGCCCCAGCTGCTGCAGCGCCGAAAGAAGTACTCTCCCAGCCATCCACATGCCCAGCGGTTGAATGCTACCTTTGCAAAATTGCTAGCACTTCAACAGTTACCTTTTCAGTTGGTAGATTCTGCCTCCTTCTGTGAGTTTGTGGAATGTGCGGTACCTCAGTGGCAAGTACCCAAACGCCACTTTTTCTCACGGAAGGTGATTCCGGCTCTCTACCAGCATGTGGAAGGCAATGTCCATGCCACGCTGGACAGGGCGGTCAGTGATAAGGTGCATCTTACCGCTGACTCATGGTCCAGCAGGCATGGACAGGGACGTTACCTCTTTTTCACGGTGCATTGGGTGACTCTGCTGGCAGCTGGGAAGGACGCAGGGAAAAGTACAGTAGTGTTGGAGGTTGTTCCGCCACCACACCTCCAAAACACTACTACTGGTTGTGACACACCTCTCTCCTCCACCCCCACCTCTTCTTCCTCTGTGGCCTCTTCCTGTGCTGATGTCCCCTCAGACCCAGCCGTTCTCCGTAGGCATACGAGGGGCTAAGCAGGAATGCAGGCCAAGAGATGCCATGCAGTGCTAGAGCTGGTGTGCTTGGGAGACAGGAGCCACACTGGGGCAGAGGTTCTGTCAGCTCTGCAGGGGCAGGCTCAGAGGTGTTTGATGCTACGCCAGCTTAAGCCTGAAATGGTGGTTAGCGACAATAACACCAACCTCCTCTCTGCCCTGCGACAGGCAAAACTGACCCATGTGCCCTGTTTTGCTCATGCTCTCAATTTGGTGGTGCAGCGGTTCTTGGGCAGGTACCCGGGCTTACAGGATGTCCTGAAGCAGGCCAGGAAAGTCTGTGTGCGTTTCTTGAGGTCATATAATGCCACTGCTCGGCTGACAGACCTCCAAAGGGAATACAACCTGCCCATGAACCGTCTAATCTGCGACATGCCTACCAGATGGAACTCTTCATTGGCCATGCTGCAGCGGCTGCACACACAGTAGAGGGCCATCAATGAGTACCTGTGCCAATATGGCAGCAGAACTGGGTCAGGGGAGCTTGTTTTTTCCCCACGCCAGTGGCCCTTGATCAGGGATGCATGCACTGTCCTATCACCAATTGAGGAGGCCACGAGGATGGTGAGCAGTGACAGTGCATGCATCAGTGAGACTGTCCCTCTTATTCACAATGGACAGGGCCCTTGAGGCAGAACAGAGGGAGGAAGAGGAGGACTTCCTTACCTCTCAAGGCCCCCTTTATCCAGACAGTGGTCCTGCTTGCCCACCTAGCACACAAGAAGAGGAGGAGGAGGAGGAGGGCAATTGTATCAGCAGCATGGAGGTGGAGTCTAGCACTCAGCATCAGCAGCAGTCTTCAAGGGATCACTTACAGTCCCAAGGAACCCATGGACTTTTACGTGGCTGGGATGAGGTGGCTGCGGATCCTGTCTTCCTCAGTGACACAGAGGACTGTGCCCCGAATGCCTCTGCAAACCGACGCTGCATGGCCTCCCTGATCCTGCAAAGCCTGGGTAAGGATCCTTGTGTTCGTGGTAATAAGGAGAGGGATCATTACTGGCTGGCAACTCTCCTTGATCCACGTTACAAGAGTAAGGTTGCGGAGCTTATCTTGCCTTCGCAAGAGGGAGCAGAAGATGAAACTTCTGCGAGAGGCCTTGCAGAAGGGTCTGTGCAACACGTTCCCAGAACCTGTGGGATTACCAAATTCTGGTCCTGGACAACGTGTTGCTGGGGCTTCGGTGAGTCACAGAAGGAGCGGTGGAGAAGGTGGCTGTCTGACCGATGCCTTCAGACAATTTTTTAGTCCGCAGCCCGAAGGTCTGACCGGTTCCAGCAACCATCGCCAGCGTCTGGTTTACATGGTGCAGTAATACCTAGGGGCAAGATCAGACTTGGACACCTTCCCCACCGAAAATCCTCTGGCTTACTGGGTCTTGAGGATGGATCACTGGCCAGAGCTTGCACAGTACGCAATTGAGCTACTGGCTTAACCGGCATCCAGCGTTCTTTCAGAACGCACATTCAGTGCTGCTGGAGGCTTTGTGACCGATCATAGGGTATGCCTCTCCACCGACTCCGTCAATTGACTGACCTTCATTAAAATGAATCAGGCTTGGATCAACACCAGCTACCAAGCACCTGATGCAGATGTAACTGAATATTTTTTTGAAATGTCAGATCCCTTTGAGACTGCCTATGCTGATGCTGAGTGACTGTCCTGTTATGCTGCTGATGGAATATCCTTTTCCTCCTCACTGATCTTGCTGATAGCTAGTAAGAACGTTTTTGTTTCTGGGCTCCGCCACCAGTGCCTAAGGCCCAATTGTTCTGCCCCTGTTTAACAGGGGCATCTACCATATTTATCGGCGTATACCGCGCACTTTTTTGCCCTGAAAATCAGGGCAAAATCGTGGGTGCGTGGTATACGCCGATAGCCGCTTTCCCGCGTCTATTTCGAATACTGCGCCGGGATATACCGAGCGCAGTACACTCGGGTATAGTCGGGCAGACTCGGCTCCTCTCGCGCTGACGTCCTGGACGTACAGGACGTGAGCACAAAGGGAGCCTAGCCTGCCCGACTATTCACGAGTGTACTGCGCCTGCATATACCGAGGGCAGTACACTCGCGTATAGTCGGGCAGGCTCGGCTCCTTTCACGCCCACGTCCTGTACGTCCAGGATGTCAGCGCGAGAGGAGCCAAGTCTGCCCGACTATACCCGAGTGTACTGCGCTCGTTATATGCCGGCGCAGTATTCGAAATTGGCACGGGAAAGCGAGGAGGGTGCCGCAGAAGGACGAGGAGGACACCCGAAGTTGCAGACGGACGCCGGACCCGACGAGGAGGACACCCGAAGCCGCCGATGGACGCCGCGGAAGACGCCAAAACTGTAAGTACAAAAAACTTTTTTTCCACAGGAATGGGGACAACTTTAGGGGTAAATACGGTAATAACAATTTTTGATGCAATACTTTACATGTGGCTCTTTGTTGCGCTCCAATTACAGTATCTGTCAGGGGTTGCAGTGTTGTGTTGTGCCTAAGGCCCAATTTTTCTGCCCTGTTTTACAGGGGCGTCTAATAACAATTTTTGATGCAATACTTTAAATGTGTAGGAAATGTGTAGCGCTTTAAAGTGACTGTCTGTTAATGACAGTCAGAAGCACAAAAAAAGAATAAACAAATTTTGTGTAAAGTAAAACAAATAAAGGACCCTGGAAAATCCAGGGACAAGCACTGTATAACTCGTGTGTGATGAACAGTGTGAAAATAATCTATTAGTGAGATGACACCCGTTGTTGGATACAATTAATCACATATAGAAACATATATACATTGAAAAACAACAGTGATTGTTCATTTCTTTAGAAAGACATGTGTAAATTATTAGCCACTGACTGACAAGTGCAATAATGTCCCGTGAAAGGAAAATAAAACAAATCCTGATGTAAATAAGTAATAGTCAATCTGATGATTGGTGAATAACAAATAATGACTTCTCCACTGTGTTGTTCCCACCACCGAAAGTAATGCAGGCTTACCAGAACCAGTTGACTTCAGATGGCTTACGCCACTGAAAGTCAAATTAGGCTTGTAGTGGCTGATATCACAATGGGCTCCTTGGCAAGGCAATACTTTGAATGGTCAGCAGAACCTCCGTGGGATGGATGGATGAAGCCCAGCTGGGAGTGCGATCCCCAAGTGGATATTCTCATAGAAAATGGTTTGCATAAGAGATAAGAGAAAGAAGTGGCCACATAGCGTAATCCCGTTTAAGTAGAAAAATAAAATATTTATTTACAGCTATCAAACTTACATTTTAGCTGAATAAAAAATGCTTGTATACAAGTAGGGCGGCAGTGGAGTCCTCCCGACGCGTTTCGTGGACAGACGAAGTGCCCTACTTGTATACAAGCATTTTTTATTCAGCTAAAATGTAAGTTTGATAGCTGTAAATAAATATTTTATTTTTCTACTTAAACGGGATTACGCTATGTGGCCACTTCTTTCTCTTATCTCTTATGCAAACCATTTTCTATGAGAATATCCACTTGGGGATCGCACTCCCAGCTGGGCTTCATCCATCCATCCCACGGAGGTTCTGCTGACCATTCAAAGTATTGCCTTGCCAAGGAGCCCATTGTGATATCAGCCACTACAAGCCTAATTTGACTTTCAGTGGCGTAAGCCATCTGAAGTCAACTGGTTCTGGTAAGCCTGCATTACTTTCGGTGGTGGGAACAACACAGTGGAGAAGTCATTATTTGTTATTCACCAATCATCAGATTGACTATTACTTATTTACATCAGGATTTGTTTTATTTTCCTTTCACGGGACATTATTGCACTTGTCAGTCAGTGGCTAATAATTTACACATGTCTTTCTAAAGAAATGAACAATCACTGTTGTTTTTCAATGTATATATGTTTCTATATGTGATTAATTGTATCCAACAACGGGTGTCATCTCACTAATAGATTATTTTCACACTGTTCATCACACACGAGTTATACAGTGCTTGTCCCTGGATTTTCCAGGGTCCTTTATTTGTTTTACTTTACACAAAATTTGTTTATTCTTTTTTTGTGCTTCTGACTGTCATTAACAGACAGTCACTTTAAAGCGCTACACATTTCCTACACATTTAATTCTTTTTGCTTCTCTCATATGAGCCGTGTTAGCAGCTAACATTTAACCAAAATTGGCAGCGCGGGGTAATCATCTTCCTTGATGCAATACTTTGCATGTGGCTCTTTGTTGCGCTCCAATTACAGTATCTGTCAGGGGTTGTAGTGTTCTGTTGTGCCTAGGGCCCAATTTTCTGCCCCTATTTAACAGCGACATCTAATAACCATTTTTGATGCAATACTTTGCATGTGGCTCTTTGTTGTGCTCCAATTACAGTATGACATGATTCAGATTCTACTTAACAAACCTACAGTCCTTGTCTTGTTTGCACCACCTGTATACTGCTGTTCAAAGTGTATACGGCCAAAGGGTCTTGTTTAACAGGGGCGTCTAATAACAATTTTTGATGCAATACTTTGCATGTAACTCTTTGTTGCGCTCCAATTACAGTATGACATGATTCAGATTCTACTTAACAAACCTACAGTCCTTGTCTTGTTTGCACTGCCTGTATACTGCTGTTCAAAGTATACACGGCCAAAGGGTCTTGTCAGGGCCGATCATCGCTATAGGCTCACTATGCAAGCTGCTTAAGGCCCCGCAAGGCTGCAAAGGGCCCCCCAAATTATTAATAGAGGCCCCACCTGGTAAGAAGTCATTTTTGCCCCTTCACCCTTCTAAACTCGCTGGCTGAGTCATTTATGACAACAGAACACCCCCTCCCCCCGCTTCTCAACTTTCTTTAATGTGACATGTCACTGTCGTCAGCGCCCCCCCCCCCGCTTCTCATTTTTTATGCGCCATGTTATTTTGCTTAGGGCCCCAGGGAGGTCAGGATTGGCACTGGTTCTTGTAATGACCTGGGGGGAGTGGTGGCGGGGAAACTCATGCTATTATTTTCAATGATGTGTATTCATATTGCAGGGACCAAACATTACATTAAAGCTGCAAGCAGTATTAAATTATTTTTTTCTTACAGTAATCTCATGTTGTGCAGGGACATTTCTAAACATGTGCCACTACTATAGACACTCAGCAGGTACGATATTTAAAGACCCGGGTTCTCAAAGACGTTTTCCAACAATAACTTGAATATTGGTCCTTAAAATGAGCGCTTTTAAATTCGAACGTTCGAGTCCCATAGACTTCAATGGGGTTCTAAATGTTTGCGCGAAAACGGGCAGTCTGTTTGAATGTTCTGGTGTGAACCGAACACGGCGGTGTTCGGCTCATCCCTATCATAGATACAAACTCATTTGTTTGCAGGTACATCTAGAGAGCAGATGCTGAAATCTTTCCCTCTCCTTTTTCGGGCTGTAGGGTTTTTAGCTGATTCTTCGGTAAAATGACAGCTGTGAATTCGGCCAGAAGAGGCCTGTGGCTTAAAACCTGGTCAGGTGATGCAGCCTCTAAGTTGCGCCTATGTGGGCTTCCTTTAACAGGGGATCATCTGTTTGGCCCAGGTCTGCAGGAGGCACTGGAACGTATGGCCAATAGAAAAAAAGGCCTTTCCATAAAATAAGAAAAAGCCGACAGCCAGAAAGTTTTTTCGTGGCCATAGTAGTGGCCATAGTAGGCAGCAAGGTCATAGAGAAAAAGACAATAGGCCCAAGAAACATTGGACCGGGCACAAGGGCAGGAGTGGGGGGGTGTCTTTTTAAACCATTCTTAACAGGCCGCCAAGCCACAGTGACTTGTGTCTCCCAGTGGGAGGAAGATTGAGGTCAGCTGTCACTATTCATTCTGGACCTAGTGACCAATGGGTACAGGCTGGAATTTTCTTGCCAACCACCAGAGTGATCATTGGTCACCTTCCCTCTCCAGGATCGGGGGAAAAAGTGAGGTCTCTGGGTCTCCAAATTGGAGACTTGTTAGATCAAAAGGTCCTGATCCCTGTTCCCCGGTCAGATCAGGGCAAGGGGTTTTATTCCCATATATTTATCATCAGAAAGCCATCAGGAAAGTATGGACTTATTCTGAATCTTCGGTCTCTAAAGCGTTCCATCAGATACAAGCACTTTTGTATGGAGACGGTTCACTATCAAAAACCTGCTTTACCCAAACTGCTTCATGGCCACTTTGGATTTGAGGGATGCTTATCTGCACATCCATATCCATCCAGCCTTCCAAGGATTCTTGAGAATAGCAGTCAAGATGGGAACAGAGATTTGGCACTTTCAATTTCAAGCTCTCCCTTTCGGTCTGTCCTCAGCCCCACATATTTTCACAAAAGTGTTGGGGGAGGCACTGGATCTGCTAAGGTTAAAGGTGATAACTATTATCCCTTACCTGGACGACCTCCTAGTAGTGGCAGAGTCTTACCAAGAGTTATTAGCGGATCTCAAGACTGTACAAGATTTCCTTCAATCCCTAGGTTGGCTGAAAACAAAGAGAAGTCTTCCTTAATTCCAGACCAGAAGGTGACATATCTGGGGCATGACTTTTGCTCAGTAGACCAACAAGTTTTTCTCCCACAGGAGAAGGTCTCGAAAATGGTGCAAACAGTGGTCTGTAAGCCCATAAAATGTTAGCCTAGTAGGTTCTGCGGTCCTAAGAACATTACTGTATCCTACTACACACTAGCATGACAGGATAGTTGGGCAGAGCATAACTGTGTGGCAAAAATCTGCAGTCCTACGCAGAAGGTGTTGGAGAAACATGCCGTATCTTTCATTATGGGGTTATGCAAATCCTAGTTTAAAGGTAAAAAATTTGCAGAACTTCTGACTTCAGTCCCATTGTATTTATAGGATGTGCAGTTTGTGTGCCTTACTGTAACTTGCTGAATAGAGTTGTGTTTTGATAACCGAATGGAAAGCAGGCTGTTTTTATTAGGATTGGCCTATTAGTGAAAATAATAAGTACCTGTCATTAGGAAAAGCAGTCCAGCCACATGTTGTGTAAGACTTTCTTCCCAGAAGAAGCTGACTGCAGCAACTATGCATCCACACAAGAGTACCGCTGCAGCCATGCCCAAGAATCCAGCAGTAATTCTTCTTAAATCTGTGCCAGAAAGTACAAAAAAAGAAGGATTAGTACATTGGGTTTGGTAAGAGTTCAGATCTTCTATTACATTTATTTTACTTCTTTTTATTTAAACCTTTTATTTTATTTTAAAACAAAATAATAATACATTATACAATTGTAGTAGTACATAATACAATTATAATACATAATACAAATAAATCCGCTCAACATGCAAATGCATGCCGTCATGCACCCCCTCTAGACTTAGGGTACCATCCAAAACACTGCTACAAAGCGAAAAAAAAAAGAGAAAAATACAAAAAAAAGTAAAGGAAAAAAAAACTGTCCGCCCTGAACACTCTCTATTGTTCTACCTTCCTACTCTCCCCCCTTCATATTCAGGGTGTAAACTGTAGTGTTGGCCTCTACCCTCCTCACCCCTCTGCCCTGGAGTCCAAAAAAGATTTCCAGGAGGTCCAAATTATTAAATATCTTTCCTGTTGATGTTGTACTGTCAGTACTAGTTCTTCTAAATTACTAATTTCCTTTACTTTACTTATCCATATCTCTATGGTTGGTGGGAATGGTGACTTCCACTTCTTTGTTATGCACGCTTTTGCAGCATCTAGTAGGTGACATATGCTTGTCTCCCTATATGCTTTCTCTGAAATTTGGTTTACGTGTAGGAGATAGAATTCTGGATCTTCCGGTATCTCATATTCTGAACAGATCTGAAGGGCCCTTTTAATCTCCAGCCAGGAGCTCTTTAGCAAGGGACAATCCCAAAATATATGTAGCATCGTCCCTTTACTTCCCTGGCACCTCCAACATTTGTCCGACACCTCTGGAAAAATGTTGTTTAATCTGGTGTCCTATACCATATCGCAAAGATCTTATAATCTGTCTCTTGTGACCTTGCACAAATTGATGTTTCATGCGTTTGTTTGTTCCATACATTGTCGCTGTTCCATACTAAATACCTTTTTTAATTCCTGTTCCCAGTCTTGAACACACTTCAACTGTGCTAATAGTTCATAACTTATTGAGAGAGTATGTGTTAATGTTCCCCTCTCACTACACATTTTCTCAAGTCTCATAAGTGGTCTCTCAAAAACCCCCGGGTTTGGTAATGTATTCAGGAAGTGAACCACCTGGAGCGCATTCCAGAACTTTAGACGGAATACGTTCTCTTGCTCCATCAGTTCGGCTATTGTAACCCATCTTATAGTTCACTACCTGTTTACACTCCCCATCCCTTAAGAGTCGAAACGTACCATCTTCATATCCCAAGGGGAAAAGGGGGTTGCCTATCACTGGATATAATGGGGAGGTCCTGGGATCAATACCCATCATGGAGAATGCTGTTGCACATATCTTCACCGTGTTTCCGCATATCGGGTTCTTATTCATTTCTTTAGGTAGTGAGGCAAACCACCATGGTGCCCTTCCTAATGGTATTTTAGATTGGGACTGTTCAATTTGTACCCATAGTTTGGTGTCTGAATGCCTATTCCAATCTATTAACCTGTTCAAGTGTACAGCATAGTAGTATTTTCTTATATCTGGCACCCCAAGAAGTCCTACCTGTTGTTTAGTATACATGAATTGTTTTCTTTGTATTCTGGGGTTTTTGTGTGCCCATATAAACTCAAAAATAACTCTCTGGCATTGTTTAAAATAATGCACTGGGATATGTATTGGTAATGTTTGAAATAAATAGAGAATTTTTGGGAGTATGTTCATCTTAATAATATTACATCGGCCTAACCAGGTATGGAACCCCTGATTCCACTTATCCACTAATGTCTTCACCTTTTGCAATAGTGGTGGGAAGTTTAAATCGAAGATCTTATCCACTTTCCCTGTTAGTTGTATGCCAAGATATGTCAATGCTCTATCTGTCCATTTAAACTGAAATTTTTGTTTTAAGTATGTTATCGATGCTTGTGGGACATTAACTCCCATTGCTTCTGACTTGTTGAAATTAATACTAAGATTCGAGAGAGAGACATATTTCTCAAATTCCCTCATTAAATTTGGGATTGAGATCAGTGGGTTAGTGAGGGTAAACAGCATATCACCTGGTCCAAGTGTATAAGGTCTGGGATATGCTGTTGTATCCTACTAGCCAGAAACTTAGCGAAGATCTTTACATCCAAATTTAACAGAGAGATCGGCCCGGTAGCTTCCGCATAGGCCCAGATCTTTCCCCTCTTTTGGTATCACTGAAATATAAGCTAATAAAGTTTCCTTCATTAGACTAGCCGATGTCCCTAATGCGTTAAATAGTTTAGTCATATATTTCGATAGCAAAGGGAACGGATTTTGTAGTATTGACCCATGTAGCCATCGGGTCCAGGGGCTTACCCCAGTTTCATTGAACTTACTGCCGCTTTAAGTTCCTCTTCAGCTATAGGGTCATCTAGCTTCTCTTTGTCTGATTCTGATAATTTTGGTTTTCCTGATTCCGTAAGATACTGATCAATCTGTTCTTTAGTCAGGGGCTTACTCTGTTTGTTATAGAGAGAGCAATAGTATTCTTGAAACTCTTTCGCTATGTCATTTGGTTTTGAAACCTTCTGTTTCTTTGGTGGTTTAATATATGGAATATAATTACTCATCTTCTGTTCACGTAATAGTCTAGCGAGTCTTTTCCCACACTTATCTCCTGACTCGTATGCAAACTTTTTACATCTCTGTATTGCTGCTTTTGCTTTATAGTACAGGAGGTCTGTAATTTCCTTTCTTTTCCTAACCAACTCTTCCTCTACTGTTATTGCAGATCTTCTATTACATTTAAATTCCCTACATAAATGAAAATTAAAGGATTAGTTTACCATTTGACAAAAAACAATGCACATTTTGTTCAGGGAAAAAATGTGCATTTATTTTTTGTTATAGGAGCCTATAAAGCATTGCAGCAGTGATCAGTAGATCACTAATCTGCCATGCCTGACTTCTGCAGACCTGTGCTTGTACCTGCGTGCTCGTACCATTTTTTTTTTTAACCATTTGCCGACCAGCCGCCGCAGTTATACGGCGGCAGGTCGGCACGGGTGCGCGAGAGCCCGTAGCTCTACGTCGCGCCTTTCGCGGCCACTAGGGGGCGCGTGCGCGCCGCCGGCGGCCCGCGCGCGCGCCCCCCGCTCGCCCCCGAGTCCCGTGCGTGTGCCCGGTGGGCGCGATCGCCGCCGGGCACACGCGATCGCTCGTTACAGAGCGGGGAACGGGAGCTGTGTGTGAAAACACACAGCGCTCGTTCCTGTCAGCGGGGGAAACGCTGATTTTCTGTTCATACAATGTATGAACAGAAGATCAGTGATTCCCCTAGTAAGTCCACCCCCCCATACAGTTAGAACACAAATAGGAACACACTTAACCCCTTCCCCGCCAATGGCATTTTTATAGTAATCCAATGCATTTTTATAGCATTGATCGCTAAAAAAATGCCAATGGTCCCAAAAATGTGTCAAAAGTGTCCGATGTGTCCGCCATAATATCGCAGTACCGAAAAAAAACGCTGATCGCCGCCATTACTAGTAAAAAAAAAATAATAATAAAAATGCCATAAAACTACCCCCTATTTTGTAAACGCTATAACTTTTGCGCAAACCAATCAATAAACGCTAATTGCGATTTTTTTTTACGAAAAATATGTAGAAGAATACTTATCGGCCTAAACTGAGGAAAAAATATATTTTTTTTATATACTTTTGGGGATATTTATTATAGAAAAAAATAAAAAATATTGAATTTTTTTCAAAATAGTCGCTCTGTTTTTGTTTATAGCGCAAAAAATAAAAACCGCAGAGATGATCAAATACCACCAAAAGAAAGCTCTATTTGTGGGAAAAAAAGGACGCCAATTTTGTTTGGGAGCCACGTCGCACGACCGCGCAATTGTCAGTTAAAGCGACGCAGTGCTGAATCTCAAAAAGTGCTCTGGTCTTTGGACAGCAATATGGTCCGGGGCTGAAGTGGTTAAATGGAGTGGGGTTCAACTTAAAATCCATACCAAAACCGAATGACCTGATATGGATTGGGGGGGGTGGGGCATGCTGTTTTTTTCAGAATTTCCCAGAGCTACTTGGCCCACTCCTTAACAACCAGCTATTCTTTACACAGAATTCTGATTGGTTGATTATTTTTTGATCGGTCCCAATATGAATTAAAAATTTGAAATTCGTTAGAAAATGCATAATCTAAATGAAACTAAATGAATTCCAAAACAAAATTGTCAACATAACTATAATCTATCCAAAACAAAACACATTTTTCCCAATTCATCTTCCAGGACAGCCCATGGGACATAGCACCTCCTCCTTCAGGAACATGAAACAAATCACCAAGTACACTTTAAAGGAAATCCCTCTGCTGAACTGGTCAGTATTTTTGTTTCCTCTAGCCTTATTTACAAAGATTGCTAGACTTTTCTTTGCAAACCAGGTCACCTACCATGGTTTTTCTCTCTATTGAGATCTGGGTCCACCATATCTATGATATTTATGTTAATCCCGGGGGTGGTAAAGGCTTTTTATGACCCTCCCTAATCTAGTAAATGCTTGCTTATTGTCTCATGGGTAGGGATGAGCCGAACACCCCCGGGTTCGGTTCGCACCAGAAAGTTCGAACAGACCGCGGGTTCGCACAAACTTTTCGAACCCCATTGAAGTCTATGGGACCCGAACGTTCGAATTCAAAAACGGTCATTTTAAAGACCAAAATTCAATTAAATGTTGGAAAACGTCGTTCAGAACCCGGGTCTTGCCCCAGGAAACATGTATCAATGGAATATTTTTTTTTAAAACGGCCGTTTTAATGATGCTTAAAGTGAAAAAAAAAATCCTTTAAATATCACAACTGCTGGGTGTCTATACTAGTGGCACGTGTTTATAAATGTCCCTGCACAACATGAAAGAACAAAAAAAAAAGTAATTAATGCTACTTGCGCAAGTGCTGTGTGGCAACATTATGTCGAATATTTTAGCGGTGGTGGGGGGCCATTATTGTTGTGTGAAAGAAAATTGTTAGAAAAAAGGGCACCCCTCAAACATACTGTAATTGGAGCGCAACAAGGAGCCACGTGCAAAGTATTGCATCAAAAATTGTTATTAGGCACCCCTGTTAAACAGGGGCAGAAAAATTGTGCATTGGGCACAACACAACACTTGCAACCCCTCCCAATAACTCCAATTGGAGCGCAACAAGGAGCCACGTGCAAATTATTGCATCAAAAATTGTTATTAGGCGCCCCTGTTAACCACTTCCCGACCGCCCACCGCAGGTATACGTCGGCACTTTGAAGATGGATATCTCGGTAACGGCAGCAGATATCCATCTCTTCTGTGGGCGGTCGGGTAAACGATAATGGCGGTCTCCGCGGCAGAATCGCCGCGAGATCGCCGTTATCGGTGGCGGACGAGCGTCCCCCCCCCCTCCCGCTGCGCTCCCGCGCTCTCCGCCGCTTACCGGAGCCGTCGGTATCGGCGGAGGCGATCGGGTGCGCTCGTCTGTTTAGCGGGGATGCGAGTGAGGGAAAAAATTTCCCTCGTCCATCCCCGTAGCTCTGCTGGGCGGAAGTGACGTCAAACGTCAGTTCCAAACAGCATCTTAAAGAGACATTTTTTTTTAAATGTCATTTGAAAAATGACATGTAAAATTTTTTTTTTTTTTTTTTGCATTTTAGCCTAAATATAAGATCTGAGGTCTTTTTGACCCCAGATCTCATATTTAAGAGGACCTGTCATGCTTTTTTCTATTACAAGGGATGTTTACATTCCTTGTAATAGGAATAAAAGTGATAATTTTTTTAATTTTTTTATTTTAGTGTTAAAAATTGGTAAAATGAATACAAATAAATACGAAAACAAAAAAAAAAAATGTTTAAATCGCCCCTTTACGACGAGCTCGCGCGCAGAAGCGAACGCATACGCGAGTAGCGCCCGCATATGAAAACGGTGTTCAAACCACACAAGTGAGGTATCGCCGCGATCGTTAGAGCAAGAGCAATAATTCTAGCCCTAGACCTCCTCTGTATCTCAAAAAATGCAACCTGTAGAATTTTTTAAACATCGCCTATCGAGATTTTTAAGGGTAAAAGTTTGACGCCATGCCACGAGCGGGCGCAATTTTTAAGCGTGACATGTTGGGTATCATTTTACTCGGCGTAACATTATCTTTTACAATATGTAAAAAAATTGGGCCAAATTTATTGTTGTCTTATTTTTTAATTTAAAAAAGTGAATTTTTTCCAAAAAAAGTGCGCTTGTAAGACCGCTGCGCAAATACGGTGTAACAAAAAGTATTGCAATGACTGCCATTTTATTCTCTAGAGTGTTAGAAAAAAAAATATATAATGTTTGGGGGTTTTAAGTAATTTTATAGCAAAAAAAAATGTTTTAGTCTCGTAAACACCGAATCTGAAAAACAGGCCCGGGGCTAAAGTGGTTAAACAGGGGCTGCAAAATTGTGCCTTGGGCACAACACAACACTTGCAACCCCTCCCAATAACTCCAATTGGAGCGCATCAAGGAGCCACGTACAAATTATTGCATCAAAAATTGTTATTAGGCGCCCCTGTTAAACAGGGGCTGAAAAATTGGGCCTTGGGCACAACACAACACTTGCAACCCCTCCCAATAACTCCAATTGGAGCGCAACAAGGAGCCACGTGCAAATTATTGCATCAAAAATTGTTATTAGGCGCCCCTGTTAAACAGGGGCTGCAAAATTGTGCCTTGGGCACAACACAACACTTGCAACTCCTCCCAATAACTCCAATTGGAGCGCAACAAGGAGCCATGTGCAAATTATTTCATCAAAAATTGTTATTAGGTGCCCCTGTTAAACAGAGGCTGGAAAATTGTGCCTTGGGCACAACACAACACTTGCAACCCCTCCCAATAACTCCAATTGGAGCGCAACAAGGAGCCACATGCAAATTATTGCATCAAAAATTGTTATTAGGCGCCCCTGTTAAACAGGGGCTGGAAAATTGTACCTTGGGCACAACACAACACTTGCAACCCCTCCCAATAACTCCAATTGGAGCGCAACAAGGAGCCACGTGCAAATTATTGCATCAAAAATTGTTATTAGGCGCCCCTGTTAAACAGGGGCTGGAAAATTGTGTCTTGGGCACAACACAACACTTGCAACCCCTCCCAATAACTCCAATTGGAGCACAACAAGGAGCCACGTGCAAATTATTGCATCAAAAATTGTTATTAGGCGCCCCTGTTAAACAGGGGCTGGAAAATTGTGCCTTGGGCACAACACAACACTTGCAACCCCTCCCAATAACTCCAATTGGAGCGCAACAAGGAGCCACATGCAAATTATTGCATCAAAAATTGTTATTAGGCGCCCCTGTTAAACAGGGGCTGGAAAATTGTACCTTGGGCACAACACAACACTTGCAACCCCTCCCAATAACTCCAATTGGAGCGCAACAAGGAGCCACGTGCAAATTATTGCATCAAAAATTGTTATTAGGCGCCCCTGTTAAACAGGGGCTGGAAAATTGTGTCTTGGGCACAACACAACACTTGCAACCCCTCCCAATAACTCCAATTGGAGCGCAACAAGGAGCCACGTGCAAATTATTGCATCAAAAATTGTTATTAGGCGCCCCTGTTAAACAGGGGCTGGAAAATTGTGCCTTGGGCACAACACAACACTTGCAACCCCTCTCAATAACTGCAATTGGAGCGCAACAAAGAGCCACGTGCAAAGTATTGCAACAAAAATTGTTATTAGGCGCCCCTGTTAAACAGGGGCTGAAAAATTGTGCCTTAGGCACTGGTGGCGGAGCCCAGAAACACAACATTTCTTACTAGCTATCAGCAAGAAAAGTGAGGAGGAGAAGGATATTCCATCAGCAGCATAAGAGGACAGTCACTCAGCATCAGCAGTCTAAAAGGGATCCGACATTTCAACAAAAAATATATTATTCATTAATATCAGCATCAGGTGCTTGGTAGCTGGTGTTGATCCAAGCCTGATTCATTTTAATGAAGGTCAGTCGATCAACAGAGCTGGTGGAGAGGCACACCCTGTGATCAGTGAGAAAGCCTCCAGCAGCACTGAATGTCCGTTCTGAAAGAACACTGGATGCAGGGCAAGCCAGTAGCTCAATTGCGTACTGGGCAAGCTCTGGCCAGTGATCCATCCTCAAGACCCAGTAAGCCAGAGGATTATCGGTGGGGAAGGTGTCCAAGTCGGATCTTGCCCCTAGGTATTCCCGGACCATGTAAACCAGACGCTGGCGATGGTTGCTGGAACCGGTCAGACCTTGGGGCTGCGGACTAAAAAACTGCCTGAACGCATCCGTCAGACGACCACCTTCTCCCTTGCCCCTTCTGTGACTCACCGAAGCCTCAGCAAGACATTGTCCAGAGCCAGGTTTTGGTAATCCCCCCGGTTCTGGGAACGCATTGCACAGACCCTTCTGCAAGGCCTCCCACAGAAGTTTCATCTTCTGCTCCCTCTGCGATGGCAACATAAGGTCCGCAACCTTACTCTTGTAACGTGGATCAAGGAGAGTCGCCAGCTAGTAATGATCCCTCTCCTTAATAGCACGTACACGAGGATCCTTACGCAGGCTTTGCAGAATCAGGGAGGCCATGCAGCGTAGGTTTGCTGAGGCATTCGGGCCACAGTCCTCTGGGTCACTGAGGACGACAGGATCCACAGGCACCTCATCCCAGCCACGTAAAACTCCACGTGCTCCTTGGTACTGTACATGATCCCTTGAAGACTGCTGCTGCTGAGTGCTAGGCTCCAGCTCCATGCTGCTGATACACTCCTCCTCCTCCTCATCCTCTTCCTGTGTGCTAGGTGGGCAAGCAGGACCACTGTCTGGGTAAAGGGGGCCTTGAGAGGTAAGGAAGTCCTCCTCTTCCTCCCTCTGTTCTGCCTCAAGGGCCCTGTCCATTATTCCACGTAGCGTGTGCTCCAACATGTGAATAAGAGGGACAGTCTCACTGATGCATGCACTGTCACTGCTCACCATCCTCATGGCTTCCTCAAATGGTGACAGGACAGTGCATGCATCCCTGATCAAGGCCCACTGGCGTGGGAAAAAAAAACCTAGCTGTCCTGACCCAGTTCTGCTGCCATATTAGCACAGGTACTCATTGATGGCCCGCTGCTGCGTGTGCAGCCGCTGTAGCATGGCCAACGTTGAGTTCCATCTGGTGGGCATGTCACAAATTAGGCGGTTCTTGGGCAGGTTGTATTCCCTTTGGAGGTCAGTCAGCCGAGCAGTGGCATTATATGACCTCCGGAAATGCACACAGACTTTCCTGGCCTGCTTCAGGACATCCTGCAAGCCCGGGTACCTGCCCAAGAAACGCTGCACCACCAAATTGAGGACATGCGCAAAACAGGGCACGTGGGTGAGTTTTCCCTGTCGCAGGGCAGAGAGGAGGTTGGTGCCATTATCGCTGACCACCATTCCAGGCTTCAGCTGGCGTGGCGTCAACCACCTCTCAGCCTGACCCTGAAGAGCTAACAAAACCTCTTCCCCAGTGTGGCTCCTGTCTCCCAAGCACACCAGCTCTAGCACCGCATGGCATCTCTTGGCCTGCATTCCTGCGTATCCCCTCGTACGCCTACGGAGCACGGCTGGTTCGGAGAAAACATCCCCACAGGAAGAGGCCACAGAGGAAGAGGAGGGGGTGGAGGAAAGAGGTGTGTCACAAGCAGTAGTATTGTTTTGGAGGCGTGGTGGCGGAACAACCTCCAAAACTACTGGACCTTGCCCTGTGTCCTTCCCAGCTGCCAGCAGAGTCACCCAATGCACCGTAAAAGACAGGTAATGTCCCTGTCCATGCCTGCTGGACCATGAGTCAGCGGTAATATGCACCTTACCACTGACCGCCCTGTCCAGCGAGGCATGGACATTGCCTTCCACATGCTGGTAGAGAGCCGGAATAGCCTTTCCGCGAGAAAAAGTGGCGTTTTGGTACTTGCCACTGAGGTACTGCACATTGCACAAACTCACGGAAGGGGGCAGAATCTACCAACTGAAAAGGTAGCAGTTGAAGTGCTAGCAATTTCGCTAAGCTAGCATTCAACTGCTGGGCATGTGGATGGCTGGGATTGTACTTCTTTTGGCGCTGCAGCAGCTGGGGCAGGGAAATTTGCCTGGTACTATCAGTAGTTTGACCGCTACTACTGGCTTGTGACACACCTATTTCTACACCTTCACTGCAGGCTTCAGAGAGGACTGGGGATCTACTGGGGTTGGAGGTCCCAGAAGGGCAAGGGGGGGTACGCTGTTTTCTTTGGTGTGGGTTTTTCTGGTGTGCTTGCCAACGAGCTGCATGGCAGGTCGACATATGTCTGGACAAGGATGTGGTACCCAGGCGGTTGATGTATTGGCCACGCGAGATACGCTTGCAACATAAGTTGCAAATAGCAAAGATACGATCTTGTGGACATGTTTCAAAAAAGGCCCACACCAAAGAACTTTTGCTGTACCGGTCAGACACAGCAGCGCCATGCACAAGCGCCGTAGATGCGCGCTGTAATGCAGTGGGTGTGACCTTAAGCTGACCCCTGGAGGGCATCCTGCCTCTTTGAAAATGTGCCTGTGCCTTGTCCGCCTCCTCCTCCTCCTCCTCTCTCCTATCAGGCACCCAGGTAGAGTCAGTGACCTCATCACCCCCTCCCTCCTCATCACTGTCAACAACCTGGCAGTATGCTCCAGCTTGGGGAACATCCTCACTGACAAATTGCTGTCCCTCTCGGCCACCCCCTCTCCCTGGGCTCACATCAATGCCTTCCTCTATCAGTGTTCCGTCATCGGAGTCTTCAAAATGCTGCGCATCTTCCTGCAGCATGTACCCCACACTGTGTTGAAACAGTTCGGGGGATTCCTCAGGAGGACATGGTGGTACTAGGGAAGTAATGTGTGAAGCCATTGTGCAGAGGGAAGAGGACGCCTTGGCAGCTGCTTTGCCAGATAAACTTTGATCTGTCTGTGTGAGAGAGGATGAGGAGGATGAGGAGGATGAGGACGGCGTGGTCATCCACTCTACTAATTCCTCTGCATGTTGAGGTTCAACGCGGCCAGCTCCCGAAAAGAAGGACGAGCGGCCACGGCCACAGGCTGAAGAGGATGCACCACATCCACTACCAGTGTTACCTCTACATGCAGAGCCTGCTTGCCCTCGTGACTCTCTGCCTCTCTTTGTTCTCCTTCCAGACATATTGAAGTGCTCAGGTGGTATGTAACAGCACAAGTGGAGTGACACCAAATGCGCTCAGGTGATATATAACAGCACACGTACAGTGGCACTACCTGTGCTCAGGTGGTATATAGGAGCACACGTAGTGGCACTATCTGCGCTCAGGTGGTATATAGGAGCACACGTACAGTGGCACTATCTGTGCTCAGGTGGTATATAGGAGCACACGTAGTGGCACTATCTGTGCTCAGGTGGTATATAGCAGCACACGTACAGTGGCACTAACTGCGCTCAGGTGGTATATAGGAGCACACGTACAGTGGCACTATCTGTGCTCAGGTGGTATATAGGAGCACACGTACCGTGGCACTATCTGTGCTCAGGTGGTATATAGCAGCACACATACAGTGGCACTATCTCTGCTCAGGTGGTATATAGCAGCACACGTACAGTGGCACTATCTGTGCTCAGGTGGTATATAGCAGCACACGTACAGTGTCACTATCTGTGCTCAGGTGGTATATAGAAGCACACGTACAGTGGCACTATCTGTGCTCAGGTGGTATATAGGAGCACACGTACAGTGGCACTATCTGTGCTCAGGTAGTATATAGCAGCACATGTACAGTGGCACTATCTGTGCTCAGGTGGTATATAGCAGCACACGTACAGTGTCACTATCTGTGCTCAGGTGGTATATAGCAGCACACGTACAGTGTCACTATCTGTGCTCAGGTGGTATATAGAAGCACACGTACAGTGGCACTATCTGTGCTCAGGTGGTATATAGGAGCACACGTACAGTGGCACTATCTGTGCTCAGATGGTTAATAGCAGCACACGTACAGTGGCACTATCTGTGCTCAGGTGGTATATAGCAGCACACGTACAGTGGCACTATCTGTGCTCAGGTGGTATATAGCAGCACACGTACAGTGGCACTATCTGTGCTCAGGTGGTATATAGCAGCACACGTACAGTGGCACTATCTGTGCTCAGGTGGTATATAGCAGCACAGGTACAGTGGCACTATCTGTGCTCAGGTGGTATATAGCAGCACAGGTACAGTGGCACTATCTGTGCTCAGGTGGTATATAGCAGCACAGGTACAGTGGCACTATCTGTGCTCAGGTGGTATATAGCAGCACACGTACAGTGGCACTATCTGTGCTCAGGTGGTATATAGCAGCACACGTACAGTGGCACTATCTGTGCTCAGGTGGTATATAGGAGCACACGTACAGTGGCACTATCTGTGCTCAGGTAGTATATAGCAGCACACGTACAGTGGCACTATCAGTGCTCAGGTGGTATATAGCAGCACACGTACAGTGTGACTATCTGTGCTCAGGTGGTATATAGCAGCACACGTACAGTGGCACTATCTGTGCTCAGGTGGTATATAGGAGCACACGTAGTGGCACTATCTGTGCTCAGGTGGTATATAGCAGCACACGTACAGTGGCACTATCTGTGCTCTGGTGGTATATAGGAGCACACGTAGTGGCACTATCTGTGCTCAGGTGGTATATAGCAGCACACGTACAGTGGCACTAACTGCGCTCAGGTGGTATATAGGAGCACACGTACAGTGGCACTATCTGTGCTCAGGTGGTATATAGGAGCACACGTACCGTGGAACTATCTGTGCTCAGGTGGTATATAGCAGCACACATACAGTGGCACTATCTCTGCTCAGGTGGTATATAGCAGCACACGTACAGTGGCACTATCTGTGCTCAGGTGGTATATAGGAGCACACGTACAGTGGCACTATCTGTGCTCAGGTGGTATATAGCAGCACACGTACAGTGGCACTATCTGTGCTCAGGTGGTATATACCAGCACACGTACAGTGGCCCTAAATGTGCTCAGGTGGTATATAGGAGCACACGTACAGTGGCACTATCTGTGCTCAGGTGGTATATAGCAGCACACGTACAGTGGCACTATCTGTGCTCAGGTGGTATATACCAGCACACGTACAGTGGCACTATCTGTGCTCAGGTGGTATATAGCAGCACACGTACAGTGGCACTATCTGTGCTCAGGTGGTATATAGCAGCACACGTACAGTGGCACTATCTGTGCTCAGGTGGTATATAGGAGCACACGTACAGTGGCACTATCTGTGCTCAGGTGGTATATAGCAGCACACGTACAGTGGCACTAACTGCGCTCAGGTGGTATATAGGAGCACACGTACAGTGGCACTATCTGTGCTCAGGTGGTATATAGGAGCACACGTACCATGGCACTATCTGTGCTCAGGTGGTATATAGGAGCACAAGTACAGTGGCACTATCTTTGCTCAGGTGGTATATAGGAGCACACGTACAGTGGCACTATCTTTGCTCAGGTGGTATATAGCAGCACACGTACAGTGGCACTATCTGTGCTCAGGTGGTATATAGCAGCACACGTACAGTACAGTGGCACTATCTGTGCTCAGGTGGTATATAGCAGCACATGTACAGTGGCACTATCTGTGCTCAGGTGGTATATAGCAGCACACGTACAGTGGCACTATCTGTGCTCAGGTGGTATATAGGAGCACACGTACAGTGGCACTATCTGTGCTCAGGTGGTATATAGCAGCACGCGTACAGTGGCACTAACTGCGCTCAGGTGGTATATAGGAGCACACGTACAGTGGCACTATCTGTGCTCAGGTGGTATATAGGAGCACACGTACCATGGCACTATCTGTGCTCAGGTGGTATATAGCAGCACACGTACAGTGGCACTATCTGTGCTCAGGTGGTATATACCAGCACACGTACAGTGGCACTATCTGTGCTCAGGTGGTATATACCAGCACACGTACAGTGGCACTAACTGCGCTCAGGTGGTATATACCAGCACACGTACAGTGGCCCCAAATGCGCTCAGGTGGTATGTCACAGCACACGTACAGTGACCCCAAATGCGCTCAGGTGGTATGTCACAGCACACGTACGGTGACCCCAAATGCGCTCAGGTGGTATGTCACAGCACACGTACGGTGACCCCAAATGCGCTCAGGTGGTATGTCACAGCACACGTACGGTGACCCCAAATGCGCTCAGGTGGTATGTCACAGCACACGTACGGTGACCCCAAATGCACTCAGGTGGTATGTCACAGCACACGCACAGTCAGAGCGACTGTGTTTCTGTGCAATTCAATAGCCCACTTGCATTAACAGCAACTGCCTTTCTGTGCAAATATAGCACACGTGCAGTAACAGTTAATGCGTCTATGTGCAATGAACTAACACGTGTACACTAACACGTTAGAGCATCAAGCACAATCTCCTGCCTGACAGATACTAGTAGCAGAACTAGCTAAGCTATACAGTTTATAAATATATTGACAACTCCTAGGGATGTCAATATATTCTATACAAACTGTACATTTAACTCTACTAACTAGTAGCCTCCCTGATCTATCTATCTATCTATCTATCTGAAAAGAGACTGTGGGGTAGATTCACATAGATCAGCGGATCTTTTGATCCGCGTGATCTATCTTTTTTACGATCCGCCTGCGCCAGTTTTTGAGGCTGTATTCATAAAGCACTTGCCTCGTAAGTAGCCCTGGCGGATCGTAAATCCCCCGGCGGAATGCAAATTCCGCGGCTAGGAGGAGTTTACTATTTAAATCACGCGCGTCCCCGCGCCGATCGTACTGCGCATGCGCCGCCGGCTAAATTTCCCAGCGTGCATTGCTTTAAATGACGTCGCAAGGACGTCATTGTTTTCGTCGTTAACGCTATTAACGTATGGCCGTATTCCCGAACGACTTACGTAAACGACGTAAAAAATTCAAAACTCGACGCGGGAACGACGGCCATACTTAACATAGGATCAGCCGCACTTACCCCGCATATAGCAGGGGTAACGATCCGCCGGAAAAAGCCGAACGCAAACGACGTAAAAAAAAAACGACGGCCGGGCATTCGATTCTGAATCGGCGGTTCTCCTCATTTGCATATTAGTCGCGTATAATAACTGAAGCGCCACCTAGCGGACGGCGGGAGATTGCAGCCTAAGATCCGACAGTGTAACTCACTTACACCTGTCGGCTCTAAGGGAGATCTATGTGGAACCTGATTCGAGGAATCAGCCGCATAGATCCGAGCGTCGGATCACACAGATACGATGGTGTATCAGTAGATACACCGTCGGATCTCTACATGAATCTACCCCTGTGTCTCTATCTATCTATCTATCTATCTATCTATCTCTCTCTCTCTCTCTGTCTGTCTGTCTGACTTCTCTCTCTGAAAGCCGGAACACACTACACGAGGCCGCCCGGGAGGCGGCCTTTTATAGTGTGGGGCGTGTGCTAAAGCCCTGAGCCCTAATTGGCCAAAGCACCCAGGCTTTGGCAAATTAGGTCTCTTCGTTTTTTGGGCGCTGTGATTGGCCAAGCATGCGGGGTCATGGTGCATGCTTGGCCAATCATCAGCGCGCAATGCCGCAGTGAATTATGGGCCGTTGCGCGTCATTCGAATTTGGCGCGAACGACCCGATTCGTTCATTTTCGACGAACGATCGAACAGCCAATGTTCGATGCAAACATGTGTTCGCATCGAACACGAAGCTCATCCCTACTCATGGGCTGTCCTAGAAGACGAATTGGGAAAACCGGAGTTAGACTTACCGGTAACTCTGATTCCAGGAGTCTTCCAGGACAGCCGGATTCCCTCCCTTGTTTTATGATGTTTTATCTAGGTTTCGTCCTTCGGTTCTTGTTTTAAAACTGACCAGTTCAGCAGAGGGACATCCTTTAAAGTGTACTTGGTGATGCGTTTCCTGTTCCTGAAGGAGTAGATGCTAGGTCTAGTGGGCTGTCCTGGAAGACTCCTAGAAACAGAGTTACCGGTAAGTCTAACTCTGGTTTTCCATTCTGCATGTCTAGATCTTACAAGTATTACTACAGCATGAGGACATGATAATGATATACATGAGGAAACGTAAACCTATAAGGGTAAAAATAAACATTGTAGATCAGAAACTTATTTTACATTTGTCAAAAATCTAATCAAATAAAAACTGATGACTTTTTTTAAATTAGGGGTTTATACACCACCATATGTATTTATTTGTTTTTTAATTAGTGTGAGTAAAGATATATGTATGTAATTGATTTGTTTTAGTTTTTGATACAGTGGGGAAAGGGTTAGGGTCAAATATTGTATAGCTATTGTAATAGTGAGAGTCCCTGTCCCTATGAAATTGGAGGTAAAATGAACACAGGGTTTGTGTATCTGTGGACCACATAACGACAGAGTGTAGAGTTTAAATGGAGAAAACTGATCTGTCAGTGCCTGACGGACTTCATGCCTGACAGACTGGGAGGCTGGTAGGTGAATAGCAAGTCCAAGGGGGCTGAAGGAAGTCCTGAAGTCTGGGAGACAGTGGGCTGGAGAACCCTGTTGAGGCCAGGAGTGGGCCAGGTTAGCAGGTACTGCAAGGCTAAGTAAGCCTAGGAGTCAGGAGGCTTGGCATTTTTGGTTCTGTGAACTGTACTGGAGAAGAATCCCTGCGTGCAAAATCCTATGTGTGAACTTTTATTTTGTTTCCTTTAAAAAAAATGGGCTGCCATGCCCTCAAACCTTACAACTGGCTGCTGTGGACTCGCTGAAAAACGCATTTACCACTTGAGTTAAACACCCCCATATTACACTATCTATATCCTCACTAGGGAGATTCACCCCTCTATTTGTCCTAGATACCATTGCCATGGTAACAGAATATGAGGGAAACTCTTTGAGCTCTCCCCAGAGCAAGAGGCGAGGGAATATCCTGCAATTGGGATACCTATTCTTTTGACAGTTCTCTAAGATGGGAATTTCATACATTTGGAGTGATTTCCTCTCATTTTCACTTCTGTTTTTAAAATAAGCTGGACAGAGGTAGAAGAAATAGAATAACTGCAGTTTTACCCTACCTAACTATCTAAAATGGTTTTGACTTTATATACACCTTCAGAAGCACCTAATAGGTTGTCATGTAAATAATAGGATTTTTTAAATACAGCTTACCTGTAAAATCCTTTTCTTGTGAATACATCACAGGACACAGAGCCTTAATTACTTAATGGGTTATGTAGTCACCACAGGAGATTGGACACTGGCAAACCCAATTAAAATTGAGTTCCTCCCCTATATAACCCCTCCCAAATGGAGAGTACCTCAGTTTTGTAGCAAAACAATAAGTGTTCCACATTAAAGGGGTGGTTCGGCTGAAATTATAAAAAAAAAAAAAATCCCTTCTCCCGCTTGGTACCTATGTAATAATGTACTCACCCGTCCCAGCGATGTAGGCGCCAGCATTTAGAATTCCCCCGAAATAAAACTTTATATCACACAGTGATGGACGTTTCCATCTTTGCTCCGGGCAGTCTGAGCCCAACCTCAGTCTCTTCCGGGATGCGGCAAATGCTGTACTCCCAGCATTCACCGCTCTATCCCGCACATGCCCAGTGTTGACGGCGAGCTGCGCCGTCAACACTGAACTGTTACTGTGACAACGGCGCAGCGTCCTGAAAAGGACTCGCCCCCTTCACAGTAATGACAACAGCGATCTTTTCTATCAGCTGCTCAGAAGGCACCGAGCAGCTGATAGAAAAGGTAAGTCAAATCGAGCATGTAAAAAAAAAAAAAACTCTTTTTACAAATATTTATTAAATATTATCAGTAACTATTATATATAAAAACCCACATTACAACATTATATATTATTTTAAATCATTTAATTAAATAAAAATGTTAAAAATTAACTAAATGAAATGTTTCTAAATGCTAAAATCTTCAAAATTGTATTATCTTGATAATTTTTTTTTTTACCAGGGTGTTTGTTTGTTTCTATATCTCTATTTTTAGACACATATTATATAATATATATATATATATATATATATATATATATATATACACACACAAGACACAGTTATATTTTTATATATATATATATATATATATATATATATATATATATATATATATACACACATGACACATTGATATTTTGTTATTTATTTAAAAAATAAATATATATATATAAATAAAAATAAATATCACCTTCTCTTTTGTGTGTGTCTATGCATAAATATATATATAAATAAACAAAAAATAAATAAATATCACTCTCTCTTGTGTATATGTGTGTGTGTATATAAATAAATATATAAAAAAAACATAAAAATAAATCTCACCGTCTCTTGTGTGTGCGTATGTGTACATATATATACATAAACACACGTACAAGAAAAATGGTTATTTTTCTATATTTTTTGTTAATTTTTATTGTTATGATTCATGTTTTCAACAAAAATGTAATATATAAAATAATGATTACTTCATTCTAGTAATTGAAAAATCTGTATAAATTAAGTATATTTATTATCTACCAACACTATGGGCCATATTCACAGAGCCATTACGCCTGCGTTTCAGGAGATGCGCGGCGTAAGTCTAAATTTGCGCATGCGTTTCGATGCGCCGCATCCCCAAAACGATATACGCAAGAAATGTACTTTTTTTGACCCAGCGTAATTTCGATAGACCGGCGCATCCGTCCGCGCAAAACTGCGCTAGACACACCATTGATTTGCTATTCAAATATGCAAATGAGGGAGTTACGGGGATCCACAAAAGAACATTGGTGCAGCGCAGGCTATGCGCTGTGCGCAACAGCTGCATGTCCTGTCTAAAATTAGACCATATAAAAGGTGGTATAAAATTAGACAATCCGTCTACATGTCAGATAAAGCAACACTGTTAGTAAGGAGCTGAGCAGTCACACTTGCTGCACAACAATCTGTATGCCAACATGCCAGGGACATCCTTGCTCATAGCTATACTACTGACTTTAGAGGAGCAAAGAAGGAGGAGGGCACGGGAGAGGATATACCGCACACGCATAGACATATTTGGCATGCGTGATTCTGAGGTGTATCGCATCTTCAGATTCACCCCTCATGCCATCCTGGAATTAACCATAACCCTGCAGGAGGACATCACCAGCCCAACACACCGCTCACATGCAGTGCAGCCACTGTTCAAGGTCCTGGCAACACTCCATTTCCTTGCCAGTGGCTCTTTTCAAAGAACAAGTAGAGTGGTGGCTGGGATGTCACAATCCTCCATGAGCAGATGTGTGCACCAGGTTGTCCCCGCAATTCTCAGATGCATGGCCAACCAAATCATCAAACCCACCACTGAGGACCTGCGGCTGAAGGCAATGACAGATTTCTACAGAATTGCCAGATTCCCACGCACCGTGGGGGCCATTGATTGCACACATGTGGCACTCCAGCCCCCCCCCCCATGAAGCAGAGCACATATACCGCAATCGGAAGCATTGGCACTCCATCAACGTACAGGTGATAGTCGATGCCCAAGGCCTCATATGGCACATCCGTGCCAAACACCCCGGATCCAGCCATGACAGATACATCTACAATCAAAGCCCCATCCCAATGGAATTCGAACAGAACGTGTATAGGGACACCTGGCTGGTTGGTGAGTGACATGGGTGGCAGGCATGACTGTCCCCCCCATGATGCACACATCACAAGGGGCACATGCATGACTAACATCCTCCTGTCTTTTCCCTTCCAGGTGACTCTGCATATCCACTGGGACCCCATCTCATGACTCCTATCCGGAACCCCCAAACCCCAGGAGAGGAAAGATACAATGAAGCCCACGCCCAAACACGTGCAGTGGTGGAGCACACCTTTGGCCTCCTGAAGTCATGTTTCCGATGCCTGGATAAGTCTGGGGGGATCCTGTTGTATTCCCCAAACTTTGTGTGCCAGATCATCGGTGCCTGTTGCCTGCTGCACAACTTCGCAGTAAGAAAGGGCCTGCAGATTGACATACGTGATGACCTGACCCCCCAACCAGACAATCCCCCCCTAACCGAGGCTACCCCGTCTTCTGAGGGAAGAGCAGCCAGGAGACAGCTCACATTAGGCATCTTTGCACGATAAACCCACATATTAATCATGGCACAATGAGAATGCATGCATGCACACCACTGTGGTCCCTAGCACACATACCACATCCTCATCAAATTGGATTAGCACCAGCCCACCATGCAGGACTTGTGAGCAGCAACGCCACGCCACGGCTCCAATTATGTCACTGTACATTCATACACCATTCACACGGACCTGGGGATCACTTCTCCCTGGTCCTGGGGAACCCTTCTCCACCAAAAACGAGGGTGACACCCCTTTTCCGGCAGGAATATCACCCCCACATTCTGAAATCATTCACAACACAAAAAAAAAATTGTCCAGCAAAAATAAAAAATTTCCAGCAAAGCCCCCCCCCCCAAAAAAAAACAGGAAAAAAAAGGGGGAAAAAATGAATGCCACCCACGGCCACGCCCCTGGCTCCTCAGGGAAGACTCATGGGGGGGGTAATCTGGGGAAGGAGGAGCAGCCCCTGGTCTCTGCCCACCTGGCGGCCTGCCCTCCAAGGCCACGGCAATTCTGTCCAGGCCAGCACTTAGTGTTGCCGTGTTGGCCTGGATAGCCTGGGTGAGGGCCCTCACATCCTGCCCAACGTCTGCTGTTGTAGTCTGCAGTTCGTTTAGGCAGTTTCTAAGAGCCCCTGGTCTTCTGGGACGACTTCCTGCCTCCAGCTGATGCTTGTGGCCGGGGAGAAGGGGAGCCCCTTGGGAGGGGAGCCCTGTTGGGGAGGAGTGGGAGGGGCTACCCCTTATGGAGGGCTGGCTTCTGCCAGCCAGAGGGGAAGAGTCCTCCAAAAACAACAGGCCACTGCCTGACATGAACTCCTCCTCCTCCTCAACCCCCTCCGAGGACTCCGGCATTGTCTGGGGGTCCTCATCAGGCTGCTGTCCTGGGGATGGTGCAGTCAGGCCAGATGACCCAGCACCCTCCTGCACATCTGTGGATGACACAAAACATTCACAGGTTGGAGGATCCACACACTTGCCACATATTCCCTATCACCCCCCCCCCACACATGCTACACACCTGATAGGGCCAAAAAAATGTACCTGTCATCACGGGCTCCTGACTGGAGTCATAGCCAGACAGGCCCTCCACTCGTTGCCTATTAAAGGTCTGGGCCACCGCACGCTCCTCCGCTTTCAGCCTAACAGGGCATGGTGGGCCCCCTCCAGTGCCCCTGGCATGGGCTGCCATCTGCCCCAGCTTCTTTCGGACCAGACGCCGGAGATCATTGATTTTTTTTCGATCCCCTCGCGTATCCGGGTCTCCACCCCCCCACTGAATTTACCTGGTCAGTAATCATCTGCAAAATCTCCCTCCTCCTGGCCGGAGTGGTGTTGGCACTCTCCGGGCCGTGGAGGAAACGCCCATATTGGGTAATGGCCCGGGCAATTATTTGTTTCTCCACCAAAGAAAAATTCATCTCACGCTTCCTCTCAGTCATTCTCATACAACAACTCTCTCCCAAACAATCACCAAAAAACACACACAAAAACAAGCAGGAAAAATCAAGCAACAAAACAAACAAACAAAATCTATCAACCAAAAAGTCTCACAACCAGTCACCAAAAAACACTATCAAATATATTATCCAAAACACTAGATCAAACAGTCAACAAAGATCACAAAGACAAGTCACAACACAACAAACAACAGAACAAATGCACCTTGCTGTATAGGAAGGGATACAAAGGGATGTACTTTTGCAAATTAAGGGCATTTGTGTCTGTCTATTTAAGCTGTCTGCGTAGTTCACTAAGTTGCCCGGGTCCACTTCCAATTTCACTGATTGCGCCGTTCCCGAGTTGGGAGCATGCGCACAGAGGTGCTGACCATGGTCTGCTTCAAGCGCGCATGCACGAGACGGCCGGCCTTTCATTTGCATGGGGTCAAGGCTCATTTTAATGTAACACGCCCACGTCCTTCACAATTTGAATTACTCCGCCTTACGCCTCTGAAATTACGTTGCACAGGCGCTAATTTATGCGCAAATGCTACGAGAATACGGTGAGTGCGCCGCTACATTGCACCGGTCTAACTTTAAGGAGGTGCGCTACGCCGGTCCAATAATGCACAGATGTACGTGAATCTGGCCCAATGTATATATTTTTTTTATAAATATTATTATTGTTATTGTTAACAATAACAATATATATACATTTCTATTTTATAAAAAAAAGGCCTTTGTTAAAAAATATAAGAAAAACAAGGGCCAGATTCAGGTACATTGGCACATTTTTTGACCGGAGTAGCGCACCTCCTTTACGTTAGACCGGCGCAATGTAGAATAGGAAAGGTAACTGTCAGCGCAGATACAAAGTACATGTATGGTAGGGGTATGGTGATTAGTCCATTAGAAGTAATAGTAACAGGCAGTTCAATGGTTAAAAATGCAGGTGATTTGGTTGTTCAATGGCAGCTGCTGTCCTCAGAGAGCTGACTCTGTGGTAAACAAAAGAGGGGTAGAGAAAGGAAGCGCCACCTAAGTGCAGTATTAAAGAGGTTCTTTTAATGACACATTGTACAAAACACACTTACAAGAAGGTAAGGAAAGAAGGCTCATCTGTAACATTCTGTAGTCCTCGTCCTGGATCCATGGGCTGCTTAGAAGTAAAGATAGCAGAATGTGCTGGGTCTTCAGGCTTGTCCTGTGGCCATCAGGATGAGACCATCAGGCCAATTGAAGGAGCAGTGGCTCTGAGCGCGTAGCCCAATCAGCCTTTGTCCTCCCTGTCTGACCCTCCTCCTGGAAGTGCCCCCCGGAAGCAACCACGCGACCCGCCACGCGACCCGTGAGGCTGGAACAGGTCAAAACAGCAGGCTACCAAAGCAGGCCTAGGTCTGGATTTGCGGGCCCTCAGTCAGGATGTGAGGGCCCTCACCCAGGATATCCAGGCAAATACGGCATCAATAAATACTGGCCTGACCAGAATTGCCGTGGCCATGGAGGGCAGGCCGCCAGGTGGGCAGAGACCAGGGGATGCTCCTCCTTCCTCGGATTTCCCACCCCCAAGAGTCGGCCCCAAGGAGCCAGGGCCGCGGCCGGGGGCCGCCCCAGGCGTGGGTCATGCCAGCGGCGGTAATTTTTTTTTCTTTTTTCTTTTTTTGCTGGTAATTTTTTTTGTGTGCTGGTAATTTTTTTTTGGGGGGGTTGTGAATGATGTTTGAATGTGGGGGTGACATTCCTTCCGGGAAAAGGGGTGTCACCCTCATTTGTGGTGGAGAAGGGTTCCCCAGGACCAGGGAGAAGTGATCCCCAGGTCCATGTGAATGGTGTACAGTGACATAATTGGAGCCTTGGCAGGGCGTTGCTGCTCACAAGTCCTGCATGGTGGGCTTGTGCCAATCCAATTTGATGAGGATGTGGTGTGTGTGATATATGGGACCACAGTGGTGTGCATGCATGCATTCTCATTGTGCCATGATTAATGTGTGTGTTTAACGTGCAAAGATGCCTAATGTGAGCTGGCTCCTGGCTGCTCTTCCCTCAGAAGACAGGGTAGCCTCGTTTAGGGGGGATTGTCTGGTTCGGGGGTCAGGTCATCTTGTATGTCAATCTGCAGGCCCTTTCTCACTGCAAAGTTGTGCAGCATGCAACATGCACCGATGATCTGGCACACAAAGTTTGGGGAATACAACAGGGTACCCCCAGACTTATCCAGGCATCAGAAACATGACTTCAGGAGGCCAAAGGTGCGCTCCATGACTGCACGGGTTTGGGCGTGGGCTTCATTGTATCTTTCCTCTCCTGGGGTTTGAGGGTTCCGGATAGGAGTCATGAGATGAGGTCCAAGTGCATAGGCAGAGTCACCTGTAAGAGAAAAGACAGGAGGATGTTAGTAGTGCATGTGCCCCTTGTGATGTGTGCATCATGGGGGGGACAGTCATGCCTGCCACCCATGTCACTCACCAACCAGCCAGCTGTCCACATACACGTTCTGTTCAAATTCCATTGGGATGGGGCTCTGATTGTATATGTAGCTGTCATGGCTGGATCCGGGGTGTTTGGCACGGACGTGCCATATGAGGCATTTGGCATCGACTATCACCTGTACGTTGATGGAGTGCCAATGCTTCCGATTGCGGTATATGTGCTCTGTCTCACGGGGGGCTGGAGTGCCACATGTGTGCAATCAATAGCCCCCACAGTGCGTGGGAATCTGGCAAGTCTGTAGAAATCTGTCATTGCCTTCTGCCGCAGGTTCTCCTGGGTGGGTTTGATGATTTGGTTGGCCATGCGTCTGAGAATTGCAGGGATAACCTGGTGCACACATCTGCTCATGGAGGATTGTGACATCCCAGCCACCACTCCACTTGTTCTTTAAAAAGAGCCACTGGCAAGGAAATGGAGTGTTGCCAGGACCTTGAACAGTGGCTGCACTGCATGTGAGTGGTGTGTTGGCTGGTGATGTCCTCCTGCAGGGTTGTGGTTAATTCCATGATGGTAGCAGGGGTGAATCTGAAAATGCGATACACCTCAGAATTAGTGTTGCTCACGAATATTCGCATTGCGAATATTCGTTACGAATATTGCATATTCGAGTATTCGCGAATAAATCGAATATCGCGGTGAATATTCCCTATTGCGAATATTCGTATTTTTTCAAATTTATTTTTAAAACAGATCACATCCTAGTGATCTCCATCGACGTCTAAAAGCATTGCTGGTATGATTACAGACCCTGGGCCGAGTAGCTGAGGCGATCCTTTTATGTTGCCGAATATTCGCAATGCGAATATTCGTATTACGAATATTCGCGAATGCGTTCTCTGCCCTTCTGTGTTTTGTCACTTTTGTGTATAAAAAAAATAAAAAAAATAATTAGCTTTAGTTTAGTCATATAAGTTTGTGTAAGTAGAGTTAGGCCCCTTTCACATTGAGGCGTTGAAAAAACGCGGTAATAACGCTATATTTTTTACCGCGTTCGCGCTAATTTTAGCGCTAACGCCCATGCGTTTTAATAGCGTTTTTATCGCGTTTTTACCGCGTTAGCGTCAGCTAATAGACATACCCCCATTACATCACATCCTGTTTACTTCCTGGTTTTTCGTCATTGAAGAAAGACTTTGTGGAAAAATGGAGTTTCATGAGCTGCTGTTGTTATGTGTGCTACATGTTTGGGAACATATTCTCCAACAACAGAGGTCACAACGTCGCTTTTGGGTTCATCCCATCCATCAATTGCACTCAGATAGAGGGCAATTTGCCTTACTCTACCATGACCTGAGAGAGCACCCTGATAAATTCCGAAATTACACACGTATGACCATTGCCACGTAAGTATTTCCTAACCCTAACCCTAATCTCACTCCTCCATGCACGATACTCCTAACCCTACCCCTAATCCCAGTCCTCCATGCACTGTACTACTAACCCTACCCCTAATCTCACTCCTCCATGCACGATACTCCTAACCCTAACCCTAATCCCACTCCTCCATGCACGATACTCCTAACCCTACCCCTAATCCCACTCCTCCATGCACGATACTCCTAACCCTAACCCTAATCTCACTCCTCCATGCACTGTACTACTAACCCTACCCCTAATCTCACTCCTCCATGCACGATACTCCTAACCCTAACCCTAATCCCACTCCTCCATGCACTATACATGTAACCCTAACCCTAATCCCACTCCTCCATGCACGATACTCCTAACCCTAACCCTAATCTCACTCCTCCATGCACTGTACTACTAACCCTACCCCTAATCCCACTCCTCCATGCACTGTACTCCTAACCCTAACCCTAATCCCACTCCTCCATGCACGATACTCCTAACCCTAACCCTAATCCCACTCCTCCATGCACGATACTCCTAACCCTAACCCTAATCCCACTCCTCCATGCACGATACTCCTAACCCTACCCCTAATCCCACTCCTCCATGCACTGTACTACTAACCCTACCCCTAATCTCACTCCTCCATGCACGATACTCCTAACCCTAATCCCACTCCTCCATGCACTATACATGTAACCCTAACCCTAATCCCACTCCTCCATGCACGATACTCCTAACCCTAACCCTAATCTCACTCCTCCATGCACTGTACTACTAACCCTACCCCTAATCCCACTCCTCCATGCACGATACTCCTAACCCTACCCCTAATCCCACTCCTCCATGCACTGTACTACTAACCCTACCCCTAATCTCACTCCTCCATGCACGATACTCCTAACCCTAACCCTAATCCCACTCCTCCATGCACGATACTCCTAACCCTACCCCTAATCCCACTCCTACATGCACTATACTCCTAACCCTAACCCTAATCTCACTCCTCCATGCACTGTACTACTAACCCTACCCCTAATCTCACTCCTCCATGCACGATACTCCTAACCCTAACCCTAATCCCACTCCTCCATGCACTATACATGTAACCCTAACCCTAATCCCACTCCTCCATGCACGATACTCCTAACCCTAACCCTAATCTCACTCCTCCATGCACTGTACTACTAACCCTACCCCTAATCCCACTCCTCCATGCACTGTACTACTAACCCTACCCCTAATCTCACTCCTCCATGCACGATACTCCTAACCCTAACCCTAATTTCACTCCTCCATGCACGATACTCCTAACCCTACCCCTAATCCCACTCCTCCATGCACGATACTCCTAACCCTACCCCTAATCTCACTCCTCCATGCACTATACATGTAACCCTAACCCTAATCCCACTCCTCCATGCACGATACTCCTAACCCTAACCCTAATCTCACTCCTCCATGCACTGTACTACTAACCCTACCCCTAATCTCACTCCTCCATGCACGATACTCCTAACCCTAACCCTAATCCCACTCCTCCATGCACGATACTCCTAACCCTACCCCTAATCCCACTCCTCCATGCACTGTACTACTAACCCTACCCCTAATCTCACTCCTCCATGCACTATACTCCTAACCCTACCCCTAATCCCACTCCTCCATGCACTGTACTACTAACCCTACCCCTAATCTCACTCCTCCATGCACGATACTCCTAACCCTAACCCTAATCCCACTCCTCCATGCACTGTACTACTAACCCTACCCCTAATCTCACTCCTCCATGCACTATACATGTAACCCTAACCCTAATCTCACTCCTCCATGCTCTATACATGTAACCCTATTTAAAATATTAATTATTTTCCGTAGATTTGACTTTCTTCTAGACCTGCTAACACCTGCGTTGCTGAGAGTTGATACAAACTGTAGAGAAGCAATAACACCATGTGAACGTCTACTTATCACACTGAGGTGAGGGATTTCTTTCTTATATTTATTATATCATTCACGCACCATAAAAATAAAACAAAGATTTCTTTGGAAAAATGAACGTTTAATAATTAATTTTTAATACCAAATATACAGTTTAGTTTGTATGGTATTTAAAAATGTTATATATTATTTTTAAATTGTTTAACATATAAATCTTTATTAATAAAAATTACATTTTTTAATAAACTATTAACCTCACAACATTTTAACAATAACCAATAACACAAAAACATTGTGCAATATTTATCAATATTGAAATTAAAAACTTAAGTATATAGTGTAATAATAACCATCCAAACATTGAAATTTAACCCAGATCATGAAAATAGGGGTGAGAGTTGATATCCTCCCTACTGTTGCTTGGCTGCGGAGTAGTGGGAGGAGGAGGAGGAGGAGGGGGAGGGGGAGGATGACGATGTTCTAGAAAGTAATTTGGGGGCATCTCATAAGGGGCAGAAAAACGGTGGTTGTATTGGGGATTTATATTTGTACTGATTGGTCGAAAGCCAGAATCTTCCCATTGATTGTTTAGCCGAAATGATGGAGTCATGTTTTGCAAGGGTTGGCCATGTGTAGTATGAGCATAATTACTCTTCAACTGGTATTCTTTTATTATTTTCATTATGTCGATCCTCAGGTCGCATTGCAAATCTTTCCTCACCTCAGCAATTTGCGGGATCAAACTTTTGGTGAATGATGTTATCTCGTTATTTTCAGCTTTATTGGTTTCTATAAGATTTCGGACAACATCTATGAAATCTTGACTGTCCTTTCTTTTATTAGTATTCTTGGTTCTTGTGGTGATCCTTCTTGGGGGCACTGGAGTGTCTCGGTCATTCACATCCACATCCTCTTCCACTTGTTGACAGTCATGTGGAGTATTTGACTCCCGATTTTCCACACCAAATTCTTCTTCACTTTCACTTGTGAAATTGTTTTCCGTTCTTAAAAAAAAAAATGATGTTATTAACAAAATGTCAAGATTTTTTTTTTTAAATAAATAAACTTTGTTACTTACTGTCTCTCTTGCATGACCGGTTTTAAGAACTCCAATTCAGCATAGTGGCAATAAATCCTTCCTTTTTTTGCTCCAGATCCACTTTTGTTTTGCTGTTGTTTCAAAAGTTCACGTTTGAAGTTGTCTCTCAACGTCTTCCATTTTTTTTTTATGATTTTCACTGAAATATAGAATTATATTTGTTTCAGATATCTTGCAACGGGAAATACCTACTCCTCACTACAATACGAATTTCGCCTAGGGATATCAACCATAAGTAAGATTGTGAAAGAAACATGTGATGCAATCTGGAATCTGAGAAGATCATTTATGCCTACTCCTAATAAAGAAAAATGGGAAGATGTTGCCAAGGCATTTTTGAACAAGACAAACTTTCCAAACTGTTTAGGGGCTATTGATGGAAAACATATTAGGCTAATAAAACCATGCCATAGCGGTAGCCAGTTTTATAATTATAAGAAGTATTTTTCGGTTGTTTTAATGGCTGTGGTCGATGCAGATTACAAATTCATTTTTGTTGATATAGGATCGTTTGGGAGCAATGCCGACTCTGCTGTCTTTCAACGTAGTAAATTTGGAAAACGGCTTGCTTTTAATGAATTGGATTTACCTGTTAACCGACCACTGCCCGGAACAGAGGGACCCGAAATGCCATATGTATTTGTTGCAGACGATGCTTTTGCTATTCATGAACATCTCATGAAACCATATTCACAGAGAAATTTAGATACGCGAAAGAGGATCTTCAATTACAGGCTTTGTAGAGCACGTAGACTTGTAGAATGTGCTTTTGGTATACTGGCCAACAAGTGGCAAATCTTTCTAAAACCAATTAACCTTAGCCTAGAAAACGCATGCAAGGTAATCAAGGCCGCGTGTATCTTACATAATTTGGTAAGAGAGAGGGATGGAGTAAATTTTGAGGATACACTGTCACATAATATTGAACCTGCTGAGTTTCTGCATGTACGTGGACCTATAGTGGGATTCACTATTAGAGACGCTTTTGCAGACTACTTCATGAGTTCAGCTGGTGCACTCAGTTGGCAAGAAGACATGATTTAAACTCCATAATAATATTATTTACTTTACTCTTCATAATTTGGAATGATTTGTTCATTACAGCCATGACATAAATGCAAACTTACATGCAACAATAAAATGACTGTTGAAACATTGTTTTGATTATTTTCTAATAAATACAGCAAGTCAAATTTACAATGATGCAATTAATACGTGGTTATGGTGTAGCACATATTGGAATGGCGGTGTATGAGGATTAAAATTAATGTGCATGGATGAGTGAGATTAGGGGTAGGGTTAGTAGTACAGTGCATGGAGGAGTGGGATTAGGGTTAGGGTTAGGAGTATCGTGCATGGAGGAGTGAGATTAGGGGTAGGGTTAGTAGTACAGTGCATGGAGGAGTGGGATTAGGGGTAGGGTTAGTAGTACAGTGCATGGAGGAGTGGGATTAGGGGTAGGGTTAAGAGTACCGTGCATGGAGGAGTGAGATTAGGGGTAGGGTTAGTAGTACAGTGCATGGAGGAGTGGGATTAGGGGTAGGGTTAAGAGTACCGTGCATGGAGGAGTGAGATTAGGGGTAGGGTTAGTAGTACAGTGCATGGAGGAGTGGGATTAGGGGTAGGGTTAGGAGTACCGTGCATGGAGGAGTGGGATTAGGGGTAGGGTTAGGAGTATCGTGCATGGATGAGTGAGATTAGGGGTAGGGTTAGTAGTACAGTGCATGGAGGAGTGGGATTAGGGTTAGGGTTAGGAGTATCGTGCATGGAGGAGTGAGATTAGGGGTAGGGTTAGTAGTACAGTGCATGGAGGAGTGGGATTAGGGGTAGGGTTAGGAGTACCGTGCATGGAGGAGTGGGATTAGGGGTAGGGTTAGGAGTATCGTGCATGGAGGAGTGAGATTAGGGGTAGGGTTAGTAGTACAGTGCATGGAGGAGTGGGATTAGGGGTAGGGTTAGTAGTACAGTGCATGGAGGAGTGGGATTAGGGGTAGGGTTAGGAGTATCGTGCATGGAGGAGTGAGATTAGGGTTAGGGTTAGGAGTATCGTGCATGGAGGAGTGAGATTAGGGGTAGGGTTAGTAGTACAGTGCATGGAGGAGTGGGATTAGGGGTAGGGTTAGGAGTATCGTGCATGGAGGAGTGAGATTAGGGGTAGGGTTAGTAGTACAGTGCATGGAGGAGTGGGATTAGGGGTAGGGTTAGGAGTACCGTGCATGGAGGAGTGGGATTAGGGGTAGGGTTAGGAGTATCGTGCATGGAGGAGTGAGATTAGGGGTAGGGTTAGTAGTACAGTGCATGGAGGAGTGGGATTAGGGTTAGGGTTAGGAGTATCGTGCATGGAGGAGTGAGATTAGGGGTAGGGTTAGTAGTACAGTGCATGGAGGAGTGAGATTAGGGTTAGGGTTAGTAGTACAGTGCATGGAGGAGTGGGATTAGGGGTAGGGTTAGTAGTACAGTGCATGGAGGAGTGGGATTAGGGGTAGGGTTAGGAGTATCGTGCATGGAGGAGTGAGATTAGGGGTAGGGTTAGTAGTACAGTGCATGGAGGAGTGGGATTAGGGGTAGGGTTAGTAGTACAGTGCATGGAGGAGTGGGATTAGGGGTAGGGTTAGGAGTATCGTGCATGGAGGAGTGAGATTAGGGGTAGGGTTAGTAGTACAGTGCATGGAGGAGTGGGATTAGGGGTAGGGTTAGTAGTACAGTGCATGGAGGAGTGGGATTAGGGTTAGGGTTAGGAGTATCGTGCATGGAGGAGTGAGATTAGGGGTAGGGTTAGTAGTACAGTGCATGGAGGAGTGGGATTAGGGGTAGGGTTAGGAGTATCGTGCATGGAGGAGTGAGATTAGGGGTAGGGTTAGTAGTACAGTGCATGGAGGAGTGGGATTAGGGGTAGGGTTAGGAGTACCGTGCATGGAGGAGTGGGATTAGGGGTAGGGTTAGGAGTATCGTGCATGGAGGAGTGAGATTAGGGTTAGGGTTAGGAGTATCGTGCATGGAGGAGTGAGATTAGGGGTAGGGTTAGTAGTACAGTGCATGGAGGAGTGGGATTAGGGGTAGGGTTAGGAGTACCGTGCATGGAGGAGTGGGATTAGGGGTAGGGTTAGGAGTATCGTGCATGGAGGAGTGAGATTAGGGGTAGGGTTAGTAGTACAGTGCATGGAGGAGTGGGATTAGGGGTAGGGTTAGGAGTATCGTGCATGGAGGAGTGAGATTAGGGGTAGGGTTAGTAGTACAGTGCATGGAGGAGTGAGATTAGGGTTAGGGTTAGTAGTACAGTGCATGGAGGAGTGGGATTAGGGGTAGGGTTAGTAGTACAGTGCATGGAGGAGTGGGATTAGGGGTAGGGTTAGGAGTATCGTGCATGGAGGAGTGAGATTAGGGGTAGGGTTAGTAGTACAGTGCATGGAGGAGTGGGATTAGGGGTAGGGTTAGTAGTACAGTGCATGGAGGAGTGGGATTAGGGGTAGGGTTAGGAGTATCGTGCATGGAGGAGTGGGATTAGGGGTAGGGTTAGTAGTACAGTGCATGGAGGAGTGGGATTAGGGTTAGGGTTAGGAGTATCGTGCATGGAGGAGTGAGATTAGGGGTAGGGTTAGTAGTACAGTGCATGGAGGAGTGGGATTAGGGTTAGGGTTACATGTATAGTGCATGGAGGAGTGAGATAAGGGTTAGTAGTATAGTGCATGGAGGAGTGAGATTAGGGATAAGGATGGGATTTTGGAATTTATAGGGGTGATGTGGTTCAAGTCAGGAGTAGTAGGATTAAAAGGGGTGGGATTAGGGAGAATGATGGGGAGAGGTTTGATTAGGGATAAGGATGGTAGTTTGGGATTATGAGGGGTGGGATTAGGGATAAGGATGGGAGTTTGGGATTAATAGAGGTGTTGGGGTTCAAGGCAGGAATAAAAGAAATAGGGACTACAGTAGGATCTTGCTACTTACATTTTTCAGCTTTTCTGGAAGAAGACAGTGTCTTCCAATCTTCTATGTGGTGACTAGCCACATCTTCCCAGGCAGCTATTTTCTTTTGACGGTTTGAATACCAATCATTCCTTTTGTCCCATAGTTCTGGGTGCCTCCGCATGGTGTCTATGAACTCCTCTGGCTCTCCACTTCCTGATGTTCCTTCTGTACTTGCTTCTGCAGCTGATGGTTGAACAGCAGCTTGATCCTCCATACTGCAGTGATGTGTGTTCTTCTCTCTCTCACGCTTGTCTCCTCTCCCTTTTCCCTACAGGATTTCCTGGTTTCCCAGAATCCTTCACTCTACTGCGGTCATGTGACCTTTCCACTTCCTCCCCACAGCTTCTGGTAATTTTTTCAACGCGGTATTACCGCGGTTTTACCGCGGTTTTACAGCGGTACCCATTCATTTCAATGGGAATATGCGTTTTTACCGCGTTTTTACAGCGCTATTTTAGGCGCACTGAAGTTGCTCCAAAAATGCGGTTTGCAGGATTTTTTTCAACGCACAGCCAGCAAAACGCCTCAGTGTGAAAGGATTAACAGTGATACATGGGGGGCGTTTTAACTGCGGTATTTAGGCGGTAATTTTAGCGCTAAAACGCGGTAATAACGCCTCAATGTGAAAGGGGCCTTAGTGTTTAGTGCCTATTAGTGTTAGTGTTTAGTGCGCACTAGCGAAATTTCGCAAATTTTTTTTTTGATAAAATCGATATTAATGAATATTCGCGAATATTCTTCTATATATTCGTGAAATATCGCGAAATCGAATATGGCGTATTCCGCTCATCACTACTCAGAATCACTCATGCCAAAAAGGTCTATGCGCGTGCGATATATCCTCTCCCGTGCCCTCCTCCGTGCCCTCCTCCGTGCCCTCCTTCTTCTGCGCCCCTCTAAAGTCTGTAGTATAGCTATGAGCAAGGATGCCCCTGGCATGTTGGCATACAGATTGTTGTCCTGCAAGTGTGGCTGCTCAGCTCGTTCCTAATGGTGTTGCTTTATCTGACATGTAGACTGATTGTCTAATTTTAAGCAAGCTTTTATATGGCCTAATATTAGACAGGCCTGCGCTGCACAAACTTACTTTTGTGGATCGCCTTAACTCCCTCATTTGCATATTTGCCTAGCAAATCAATGGTGTGTCTAGCGCATTTTTTGCGCACACGATGCGCCAGTCTTTCGAAATTACGCCGTTCAAAAAAGTCTAGATTTCATGCGTATATCGTTTTGGGGATACGGCACATCGATACGCAGGCGCATATTTTCAATGGCTTTGTGAATCTGGCCCACAGTATCCAGATTTATGGAGGGGTAAGTAGACGGCCACTAAATAATTCAAGACATTTTCTATGTTATCTTTTCTTTTTTTTTGAGCAGAGGCAGACTGCACCACATTGAAAGGTCATGCCTTAAAAAAAGAGACAGGCACAAAAAAACACACACACACACACACACACACACACACACACACACACCTATATATATATATATATATATATATATATATATATATATATATATATATATATATATATATATATATATATATATATATACACACACATACACCATCACACAATTTGTGTGTGTTTATATTTATATGTATTTATATGTAAAAGTGTTTATATATATATATAAACAATTTTCCATATGAATATAGACAAATTATTAGACAGATGTATATGTATTCTTGAAAGAAATTCTTGTTTTCTTAAAAAAAATTACACTATGGGCCAGATTCAGGTAGAGTTACTCTGGAGTATCAGTGATACTCCAGCCTAACTCTCACTTTGAGCTGGCGTTTCTGTTTTCTGTAGTCAGAAAACAATAAACGCCGGGTTGGAGTTCCTATACGAGTGGCGTAATTGTATTTCGCCGTCGTATCGTAACTGCAATTTTAAAAATGGCGCTGGGGGTGTTCCTGCTGATTAACGCCGAGAATATGTTAATCAGCGAGAATCGGCAATTCACGATCGTATTCGGGCCCGACGCAGTGACTTTCCGACTTATTCGTAAGAGATACGCGGTGTAAAGATAAAGCAGCCCCCTAGTGGAGTATCCTATGTTAAGTATGGGCGTCGTCATCGCGGCGGAAATTTTTTTTTTTTGCGTAAAACGTCCGTGAATGGGGATTGACGTCATTGACGTTCACTGACAGAATTTGGCATGCGCACTGACAGTCGAAGGCATGCGCAGTACGTTCGCACCTAGTTATAATAATACACGCCCCCTACCCGCCCAATTTGAATTCCGCCGGCTCACATTTTCGATACGCCGCCGTAACTTTAGGAGCAAGTGCTATGTGAATACAGTACTTGCTCCTAAAGTTTCGTCGGAGTAACGTAAATGAGAAACGTTACTCCAACATAAAGATTCGCCCATCTACCTAAATCTGGCCCTATATATATATATATATATATATATATATATATATATATATATATATATATATATATATATATATATATATATATATATATACACACATACATATACAGACAGATATATCTAAATACATAAATAAATACATAAATAAACACACACATATAGAATCCACAATTATCAAACAATATATTTTTACATTCATTCATCTAAATATCTAATTTCTCAAATATATATAAATATATATATAATATAAGAAGGCCAGTATGGTGGCCTGAGTTTATGGGAGGAGCCCAGAGGGTATTTAAGCAGCCCACTCACACATGCTCTTTGTCGGTTCAGTGTGCAGTACTACATGTCACTGGGCCGACTTTTCCCAGCTCACCTCATGTCCGTGAGTCTGCGCATTCAATCGCATTCGACATCGCAAGTGCATTGCGGCTTCTCCGTTCATGGTCTTCGACGGCGGTTCCCGCTTACTGTCACAGGTTGTATTCAAACCTTTTGTATCATGTGCAAACTTGCAATTCGTTATGCTTCCTATCCTGCATTTCTTTTGTAAAAATCTGCCTCTGAGTTATTGTTGCTAATGTTCTAACATCTTAGGCCCAGATTCAGGTACATCTGCGCATTATTAGACCGGCGTAGCGCACCGCCTTTACGTTAGACTTGCGCAATTTTGCCGCGTAATCACCCTATTCTCGTAGCTTTTGTGCAGGAAATTGCGCATACGTAACGTTTTTTCAGAGGCGTAAGGAGGAGTAATACAAATTGGGAAGGACGTGGGCGTGTTACATTGAAATGAGCCGTGACCCCATGCAAATGAAGGGCCGGCCGGCTCGCGCATGCGCGCTTGAATGAGACCATGTCAGCTCCGCTGTGCACATGCTCACAACTCGGGAGCGGCGCAATCAGTGAAATTGGAAATGGACTAGGGCAACGTTGTGAACTACGCAAACAGTATAGACAGACACACACAAATGCACTTCCTTTGCAAAAGTACATCCCTTTGTCCCTTCCCATTTAACCAAGTGCTTTTGTTCTTGTTGTTCGTTGCGGTGTGTTTTGTAGTTGTCAGATTAGTGTTCTGTGTGATCAGGTGTTTGTTAGTAGATTTTTGAAAGTGGTTTTTGATAAGTGTTTGAGAGACTGTTTGTTTGATTGATATATTTCTTTTTGTTTCTTTTCCTGCTGTATTTTTGTTTTGTTTTTTGGGGACTGTTTCTTGCGGAGTCGTTTTCTCTGTGTGTGTGTGTTTTTTTGTGATTGGTTGTGCTTGTTTGTGTGCGTGAATTTTGTTGACTGGGACTGTTTTTTTTTGGAAGGATGAGTGAGAGAAAACGCAAGCTGAATTTTACAGTTGTGGAAAAACAGATTCTTGCCCGGGCCATTAGCGAGTATGGGCGTTACCTCCACGGCCCAGAGAGTGCCAACACCACCCCGGCCAGGAGGAGGGAGATTTTGGATAGGATCACAGACCAGGTGAATTCAGCGGGGCAGGGGGAGACACGGACCAGGTCTGGGATTGACAAAAAAATCAATGACCTCCGGCGTCTGGTCAAAAAGAAGTTGGCCAGAATGCATGCCCATGCCAGGGGCACAGGAGGGGGCCCACCATGCCGTATTAGCCTGACAGCGGAGGAGCGTGCGGTGGCCTTGACCTTTCATCGGCATGAAGTTGAGGGCCTGCCCGGCTTTGACTCAAGTCCGGAGCCCGTGGTGCCAGGTAAGTTGTTTTATTTTTTAATATCAGGTGTGTAGCATGTGTGGGGGAGGGGGTGAAAGGGAATATGTGGCAAGTGTGTGGATCCTCCAACCTGTGAATGTTTTGTGTCATCCACAGATGTGCAGGAGGGTGCAGGGCCATCTGGCCTGACCGCACCAACCCCAGGACAGCAGCCTAATGAGGCCCCCCCAACAAGGCCGGAGTCCGCGGAGGAGGTTCAACAGGAGCAGGACAATCATGAGGAGGAGGAGAATCATGAGGAGGAGGAGTCCATGTCGGGCACTGGACGTTTGGGATTTGAGGACTCCTCCCCTCTGGCTGGCAGCAGGCAGGCCTCCCTAAGGGGGAGCCCCCCCTCCTCCCCCAACATGGCTCCCCTCACAAGGGCCTCCCCTTCTCCCCGGCCACAAGCATCAGCTGGAGGCAGGATGTCATCCCAGACCACCAGGGGGTTGGCCGATCTCCTGCCCGCCACTCTGAGAAGGGACCAGTTCCTCCAGACCCGCCATCTGGGACAGGTCAGCCAGACATTGGTGCGGATGGAGGAGAGCCTGTCCTCCATCAAGGATACGCTGGGGAACCTGGACTCCCACTCCCGGGCTTTCACAACCTGCCTAAATGAACTGCAGACGACATCAGCAGGCGTTGGGCAGGATGTGAGGGCCCTTACCCTGGCTATCCAGGCCAACACGGCAACACTTGGTGCTGCCCTGGACAGAATTGCCGTGGCCTTGGAGGGCAGGCCACCAGGTGGGCAGAGATCAGGGGCTGATCCTCCTTCCCCGGTTTTACCCCTTCCCCATGAGTCTCCCCTGAGAAGCTGGGGCCGTGGCCGGGGGCGCCCCAGGCGTGGCTCACGCAGAGGGCACTAATTTGTTTTTCCCCAATTATTATTATTTTTTTTTGTCATTTTTTTTTTTTTTTGTCATTTTTTTTTTTTTGTCATTTTTTTTGCTGGAAATTTTTTGCTTTTGCAGGTCATTTTTTTTTTTTGGGTTGTGAATGCTGTGTGAATGTGGGGGTGACATTCCTGCCGGAAAAGGGGTGTCACCCTCTATTTTGGTGGAGAAGGGTTCCCCAGGACCAGGGAGAAGTGATCCCCAGGTCCGTGTGAATGGTGTATGAATGTTCAGTGACATAATTGGAGCCTTGGCGTGGCGTTGCTGCTCACAAGTCCTGCATGGTGGACTGGTGCCAATCCAATTTGATGTGGATGTGGGGTGTGTGTGCTAGGGACCACAGTGGTGTGCATGCATGCATTCTCATTGTGCCATGATTAATGTGTATGTTTAACGTGCAAAGATGCCCAATGTGAGCTGGCTCCTGGCTGCTCTTCCCTCAGAAGACGGGGTAGTCTCGGTTAGGGGGGGATTGTCTGGTTCAGGGGTCAGGTCATCACGTAGGGCAATCTGCAGGCCCTTTCTTTCTGCAAAGTTGTGAAGCATGCAACATGCACCGATGATCTGGCACACAAAGTTTGGGGAATACAAGAGGGTACCCCCAGACTTATCCAGGCATCGGAAACGTGACTTTAGGATGCCAAAGGTGCGCTCCACCACTGCACGGGTTTGGGCATGTGCTTGATTGTATCTTTCCTCTCCTGGGGTTTGGGGGTTCCGGATAGGAGTCATGAGATGGGGTCCCAGTGGATATGCAGAGTCACCTGTAAGGGAAAAGACAGGAGGATGTTAGTCATGCATGTGCCCCTTGTGATGTGCATCATGGGAGGGGATAGTCATGCCTTCCACCCATGTCACTCACCAACCAGCCAGGTGTCCCCATACACGTTCTGATCGAATTCCATTCGGATGTGGCATTGATTGTATATGTAGCTGTCATGGCTGGACCCTGGGTGTTTGGCACGGACGTGCCATATAAGGGCCTTGGGCATCGACTATCACCTGTACATTGATGGAATGCCAATGCTTCCGATTGCGGTACATGTGCTTTGTCTCCTGGGGGGGGCTGTAGTGCCACATGTGTGCAATCAATGGCCCCCACAGTGCGTGGGAATCTGGCAATTCTGTAGAAATCTGTCATTGCCTTCAGTCGCAGCTCCTCAGTGGTGGGTTTGATGATTTGGTTGGCCATGCGTCTGAGGATTGCAGGGACAACCTGGTGCACACATCTGCTCATGGAGGATTGTGACATCCCAGCCACCACTCTACTTGTACGCTGAAAAGAGCCACTGGCAAGGAAATGGAGTGTTGCCATGACCTTGACCAGTGGCTGCACTGCATGTGAGCGGTGTGTTGGGCTGGTGATGTCCTCCTGCAGGGTTGTGGTTAATTCCAGGATGGCATGAGGGGTGAATCTGAAGATGCGAAACACCTCAGAATCACTCATGCCAAACAGGTCTATGCGGGTACGGTATATCCTCTCCCGTGCCATTGTCCGTGCCATCCTCCGTGCCCTCATCCTTCTTTGTTCATCTAAAGTCAGTAGTATAGCTATGTGCGACGATGCCCCTGGCATGTTGGCATACAGATTGTTGAGCAACACGTGTGACTGCTGAGCTGATCACTAACAGTGTTGCTTTATCTAACAAGTAGACTTTTTTTCTTTTTTTAGACCAGCTTTTATAAGCTCTAATTTTAGACAGGACATTTTGCTGTTGCGCACACTGCGTCGCCTGCGCTGCCCCAACGTTGTTTTGTGGATCCCCGTAAGTCCCTCATTAGCATATTTGACTAGCAAATCAATGGTGTGTCTATCGCACTTTTGCGCGGAAGGATGCGCCAGTCTAACGAAATTACGCGGGACAATTTTTTGCGTATCTCGTTCTGGGAATGCCGCGCAACGAAACGCATGCGCACATTTCGACTTAAGCACGCGCATCTCCTGTTGCGCAGGCGTAATCGCTCTGTGAATCTGGGCCTTAGTTACAAGCTTGGTACATTTGTAACTTCCTCCTGCCAAACAAACTATTTATTTGTATATTCAGTGTACATGCTGTCTCATTCATTTGGAGATTAGCATATATTCTTTGTATGGGTTCTTTGGCAGATTGAGGTGGTAATTGAACTCACCTGCTGCCTTGTCTGCACTTGATTAGCCTGGGGGGATGGGTGGCTGGTAGGTGTTCGGTTTCACAGCAAGGAGTTGCATACACTCTACAATCAATTCACAGCAGATTTGTTCAACACTCCTTACTTCCGATTCGTATCGGATTTGTTTCATGCATTTTACAACCGTTTTTGTATCAGTCATTTCTCTTTATAACCGTTTTGTATCCGATAGATTGCATACTTTCCACCATTACCATTCTATGTTTACCCCATGCTGTGCATTTTAGTTTCCGCAGCGGAACTTACGAATTGTTTGTACACGATTATTCTCTCTCCTTTATTTACCAAAGTTATTGCCTATGCGTCATGCATGGCGCCACACCACACCACGCCACACTCTTCGGATGTGTTGCACATCCACTCCAGTCCAAGTAAACCCAGTTGCATGTTCACTGTCCCAGGTAGGATTCGTTAGCTTGTTTGTCATGTCAAAATTCGTTGAGACCATTGCAACCATGCAAAATCTCAGCAGCCTGACACCCTTGTTGAGACCCTAGCAAACGCAATAGCGTCTCAGCAGCCCCACACTCATTGAGATCCTTGCAACCACAAAAAAATCATCCCAGCAGCCTGACACCCTTGTTAAGACCCTTGCAACACATGACCTTTACCAAACGCAAAATGAAATAAAAAATATATATAAAAAACGCAAAAAAAATAAAATGTTGCCATCACGCAATCTCACCCCCCGGCAACCTGACACCTGTTGAGACTGCTGCAACTACGCAAAACTGTCTCAGCAGCCTGACACCCTTGTTGAGACCCTTGCAAACGCAATATCGTCTCAGCAGCCCTCACACTCATCGAGATCCTTGCAACCACGCGTATATATTCTCAGCAGCCTGACACCCTTAAGACCCTTGCAACACATGACCCTTACAAAATGAAAAAAATATATATATACAAAAAAACGAAAAAAAAAATGCAAAAAGAAAAAAAGAAAAAGTGCAGAAAAAAAATAATAATTGCCACCTCACAATCTCGGCCCAGCAACCTGACACCTGTTGAGACCATTGCAACCATGCAAAATCATCTCAGCAGCCTGACACCCTTGTTAAGACGCTTGCAAACGCAATACCGTCTCAGCAGGCCCACACTCATCGAGACCCTTGTGACCATGCAAAATCACCTTAGCAGCCCGACACCCTTGTTAAGACCCTTGCAACACATGACCCTTGAAAAAATTATATATATATATATATATATATATATATATATATATATATAAATAAAAAAAAAACGCAAAAAAAAAAAATTGTCACCACACAATCTCGGCCCAGGAACCTGACACCTGTTGAGACCATTGCAACCACAAGAAATTGTCTCAGCAGCCTGACACCCTTGTTGAGACCCTTGCTAACGCAATACCGTCTCAGCAGCCCCACACTCATTGAGACACTTGCAACCTTCCACTCGATAAAAACCTTTGTGACCATGCAGTCTCACCCCAGCAACCTGGCATTCATTGAGATCCTTGCAGCCAGGCACATTGTCTTAGGCCTCATGTACACTGCTGTTGGTAAACGGACGTTTAGGAACAGTTGGGTGTTTTTTCAACCGCCCCCAATCTTATCAGTACATCTACACAGGATCGTTATAGTCGTTTCTAGGCAGTTGAGTTAGAAACATCCCTGGAAAAAAATAAAAAAATAAAAATGGGTTCAGTCGGATGTTCAGAGGCATTCCAAACACCAATGCCTGTAACGGCTTGTAAACACTGCCAGACGTGGTAACTAATGTTTACCAGCGTTTCATTCACAGTCGTTTTCATAAAAAAAGAAAAAAGGAATATTGTCTCAGCAACTTGACACTTATTTGAGACCCTTGCAAATGTAATATCATCTCAGCTACCTCACACTCGTCTAGACCTTTGCAACCACAAAATCTCGTCTCAGCAACCTAACACCCGTTCAGACCTTTTCAGCCATACAAAGTCGTCTTAGCAAACTGACACTCATTTGACACCATTGCAAACGCAATATCGTCTCAGCAACCTGACACCCGTTCAGACCTTTGCAGCCATACATAGTCATCTCAGCAGCCCGACACTCACTTTAGACCATTGCAAACGCAACATCGTCTCAGCAACCCCTCACTTCTTGAGACCCGTGCAACCACACAAGGCCATCTCAAAACAACCTCATAATCATCGAGACCTTTGCAACCGTGCAATATCGTCTCAGCAAACCAGACTGAGACCCTTGCTACCATGCAATGCCATCTCAAAACAAACCTCATAATCATCGAGACCTTTGCAACCACGCAACATCGTCTCAGCAAACCAGACTGACACCCTTGCAACCACGCAATGCCGTCTCAAAACAAACCTTCATACTCGAGGCCCCTGCAACTATAAAATATCATCCCAGCAACCTGACACTCACTGACACCCTTGCAACCACATAATATTATCTGCAGTAGTATAAAACACCTTGCAGCGCGCACCACGTGCGAACCCGAATACAAACTAAACTTGCAAACACACCTCAGTGACAAACAATCAGGCACACAAACACACAGTGGCACCTAGTTGGCCATTCATCTTTAGTGGCACGCGGGCCACTCATCTTTTCCCTGTATTTTTACCTGCAGTTAGTTCAGGTTTCCATCCAGCACCAGCGAGTGCACGTTGGTCTGCGAGTGCAGGTTGGTCAGCGAGTGCACGTTGGTCAACGAGTGCACGTTGGTCAACGAGTGCACATTGGTCAGCGAGTGCACGTTGGTCAGCGAGTGCACGTTGGTCAGCGAGTGCACGTTGGTCAGCGAGTGCACGTTGGTCAGCGAGTGCACGTTGGTCAGCGAGTGCACGTTGGTCAGTGAGTGCACGTATATCGTCTTGTTGAGTACCTGTGTATTGTCTTGATTTTCTCACACCAATGCAAGATCCAGTCCAAGTTCTCAAACTAGACCAAGCATCAGTAGCAGACTTAGCTATGTGGGACAACTTCCCCACCTGATAGAACAGCATTTCAATCTTTATCCCGGCAGTGTCAGCCGAGCCACCACAGGCTTTAGGGACATGTCTGAAATCCTTACTCGTTCCCCATTTAGGGCCTTGCCCAGCTTAGTCACCCAAGCAGCCATTTACCAGGCCTTCTACGGTTCCCTACGACCTAGTGAATTTACAGTCAATGGCTCTGGCAGTCAGACACTGCTCCGACGCCACCCGACTCGCTTTCGAACACCTACACTCTCAGTCTGCAAATGCAACAAACCAGCCCCGGGGGTTGACATCAACCTGTTTCAGACTAACAATGCCTGACGCCCAGTGACGGTGCTCGACCGACTACTGCTCCATCTACCCAGCCAATCTGATGGTAGCTTGTTGCTACCCTTTCTAAACCAGCTCCCTGAGTGGCAGCCAGTTTGTCAAGCATGTCAGAATCCTAAGCAACTTGGGCTTCAAACCCCAGTCAGTTCTCTGCACATTCTTTCCGAATTAGAGCATCCTCAACTGCCTCCCAACAGGGAGTACCAGACCAAGTAATCAAGATACCAGGCTAATGGGAAGTCTCCTTGTTTTGCCACATACATCCCAAATCCTCAGGAAGAAATGGCACAAGCCTTTACCAAGCTGGCTCAATAAATACAACAAATCAATATAAGCTATTTCCCTATCTGAGTCTTTTGCCCCCTTTTCTTGGCATACTGACCAGACCACCAAGGCACACTTCAGGTCTATTTATGTTGTAAGTCTTGTTGCGTGTTTATGTGATCCACATCACTCTCAGTCAGAGGGCCACGACCATAAATAAGAAGGCCAGTATGGTGGCCTGAGTTTATGGGAGGAGCCTGGAGGGTATTTAAGCAGCCCACTCACACATGCTCTTTGTCGGTTCAGTGTGCAGTACTACATGTCACTGGGCCGACTCTTTCCAGCTTACCTCATGTCCGTGAGTCTGCGCATTCAATCGCATTCGACACCCTCCCGCCCTTCCCTTTTTCAGGGCACTTCTCAGCATATCCTTCTTCAACAACTACCCATTACTTTCTTTGGGTATGCCCCTTTTCTTGGCATACTGACCAGACCACCAAGGCACACTTCAGGTCTATTTATGTTGTAAGTCTTGTCGCGTGTTTATGTGATCCACATCACTCTCAGTCAGAGAGCCACGACCATAAATATAATATATTTATATCAATAAATGCATAGATTTAAATGTTTGTACATGGTTATCTGTATATGTGTGTGTTTGTGTAAGTATGTATATATATACTGTATATATATATATACACATACATACATATATATATATATATATATATATATATACAGTGCAGAAAATAAGTATTTGAACACCCTGCTATTTTGCAAGTTCTCCCACTTGGAAATCATGGAGGGGTCTGAAATTGTCATCGTAGGTGCATGTCCACTGTGAGAGACATAATCAAAAAAAAAAATCCAGAAATCACAATGCGTGATTTTTTTAACTATTTATTTGTATGATACAGCTGCAAATAAGTATTTGAACACCTGAGAAAATCAATGTTAATATTTGGTACAGTAGCCTTTGTTTGCAATTACAGAGGTCAAACGTTTCTTGTAGTTTTTCACCAGGTTTGCACACACTGGAGGAGGGATTTTGGCCCACTCCTCCACACCACCAAGGCACACTTCAGGTCTATTTATGTTGTAAGTCTTGTTGCGTGTTTATGTGATCCACATCACTCTCAGTCAGAGGGCCACGACCATAAATAAGAAGGCCAGTATGGTGGCCTGAGTTTATGGGAGGAGCCTGGAGGGTATTTAAGCAGCCCACTCACACATGCTCTTTGTCGGTTCAGTGTGCAGTACTACATGTCACTGGGCCGACTCTTTCCAGCTTACCTCATGTCCGTGAGTCTGCGCATTCAATCGCATTCGACACCCTCCCGCCCTTCCCTTTTTCAGGGCACTTCTCAGCATATCCTTCTTCAACAACTACCCATTACTTTCTTTGGGTATGCCCCCTTTTCTTGGCATACTGACCAGACCACCAAGGCACACTTCAGGTCTATTTATGTTGTAAGTCTTGTCGCGTGTTTATGTGATCCACATCACTCTCAGTCAGAGAGCCACGACCATAAATATAATATATTTATATCAATAAATGCATAGATTTAAATGTTTGTACATGGTTATCTGTATATGTGTGTGTTTGTGTAAGTATGTATATATATACTGTATATATATATATACACATACATACATATATATATATATATATATATATATATACAGTGCAGAAAATAAGTATTTGAACACCCTGCTATTTTGCAAGTTCTCCCACTTGGAAATCATGGAGGGGTCTGAAATTGTCATCGTAGGTGCATGTCCACTGTGAGAGACATAATCAAAAAAAAAAATCCAGAAATCACAATGCGTGATTTTTTTAACTATTTATTTGTATGATACAGCTGCAAATAAGTATTTGAACACCTGAGAAAATCAATGTTAATATTTGGTACAGTAGCCTTTGTTTGCAATTACAGAGGTCAAACGTTTCTTGTAGTTTTTCACCAGGTTTGCACACACTGGAGGAGGGATTTTGGCCCACTCCTCCACACAGATCTTCTCTAGATCAGTCAGGTTTCTGGGCTGTCGCTGAGAAACACGGAGTTTGAGCTCCCTCCAAAGATTCTCTATTGGGTTTAGGTCTGGAGACTGGCTAGGCCACGCCAGAACCTTGATATGCTTCTTACAGAGCCACTCTTTGGTTATCCTGGCTGTGTGCTTCGGGTCATTGTCATGTTGGAAGACCCAGCCTCGACCCATCTTCAAAGCTCTAACTGAGGGAAGGAGGTTGTTGCCCAAAATCTCGCAATACATGGCCCCGGTCATCCTCTCCTTAATACAGTGCAGTCGCCCTGTCCCATGTGCAGAAAAACACCCCCAAAGCATGATGCTACCACCCCCATGCTTCACAGTAGGGGTGGTGTTCTTGGGATGGTACTCATCATTCTTCTTCCTCCAAACACGGTTAGTGGAATTATGACCAAAAAGTTCTATTTTGGTCTCATCTGACCACATGACTTTCTCCCATGACTCCTCTGGATCATCCAAATGGTCATTGGCAAACATAAGACGGGCCTTGACATGTGCTGGTTTAAGCAGGGGAACCTTCCGTGCCATGCATGATTTAAAACCATGACGTCTTAGTGTATTACCAACAGTAACCTTGGAAACGGTGGTCCCAGCTCTTTTCAGGTCATTGACCAGCTCCTCCCGTGTAGTCCTGGGCTGATTTCTCACCTTTCTTAGGATCATTGAGACCCCACGAGGTGAGATTTTGCATGGAGCCCCAGTCCGAGGGAGATTGACAGTCATGTTTAGATTCTTCCATTTTCTAATGATTGCTCCAACAGTGGACCTTTTTTCACCAAGCTGCTTGGCAATTTCCCCGTAGCCCTTTCCAGCCTTGTGGAGGTGTACAATTTTGTCTCTAGTGTCTTTGGACAGCTCTTTGGTCTTGGCCATGTTAGTAGTTGGATTCTTACTGATTGTATGGGGTGGACAGGTGTCTTTATGCAGCTAATGACCTCAAACAGGTGCATCTAATTTAGGATAATAAATGGAGTGGAGGTGGACATTTTAAAGGCAGACTAACAGGTCTTTGAGGGTCAGAATTCTAGCTGATAGACAGGTGTTCAAATACTTCTTTGCAGCTGTATCATACAAATAAATAGTTAAAAAAATCATACATTGTGATTTCTGGAATTTTTTTATTGGATTATGTCTCTCACAGTGGGCAGGCACCTACGATGACAATTTCAGACCCCTCCATGATTTCCAAGTGGGAGAACTTGCAAAATAGCAGGGTGTTCAAATACTTATTTTCTGCACTGTAGCTACACGAGTTACCAATTGAGACCTGAAATATTTTGTTTTTTCTCTTTTTTTTCACATACTGTAAGCAAAATGATTGTATATTTGCTTGTTGGATTGTTATATGGCTCTAAAACATCACTAAAAAAATAAATGATTATAAAAAAAAAAGAGATATCATTTTGCCCCTGTACAAATCATTAGTAAGACTTCATCTGGAATATGCAGTCCAGTTTTGGGCACCAGTTCTCAAAAAGGATATCGGAGAACTGGAGAAAGTGCAGAGAAGGGCAACCAAACTGATAAGAGGCATGGAGGAGCTCAGCTATGAGGAAAGATTAGAGGAACTGAATTTATTCACTCTTGAGAACAGGAGAATAAGGGGGGATATGATCAACATGTACAAATATATAAGAGGTCCATATAGTGAACTTGGTGTTGAGTTATTTACTTTAAGGTCAACACTGAGTACAAGGGGGCACTCTTTACGTCTGGAGGAAAAGAGATTTCACCTCCAAATATGGAAAGGTTTCTTCACAGTAAGAGCTGTGAAAATGTGGAACAGACTCCCTCCAGAGGTGGTTCTGGCCAGCTCAGTAGATTGCTTTAAGAGAGGCCTGGATTCTTTCCTAAATGCACGTAATATAACTGAGTACTAAGATTTGTAGGTAAAGTTGATCCGGGGTAAATCCGATTGCCTCTCGGGGGATCAGGAAGGAATTTTTTCCCCTCCTGTAGCAAATTGGATCATCGCTCTGCTGGGGTTTTTTGCATTCCTCTGGATCAACTGTGGGTATGGAGTTGGGTTGTATGTGATGTACTGTGTTTTATTTTGTTTGTTTATTTATTTATTTTTTATGGTTGAACTGGATGGACTTGTGTCTTTTTTCAACCTGACTAACTATGTAACGTCGTTTTGGAAAATGAAGTTTGAAAAACGTCGGTTTGTTTCGTCACATAAAACGTTGTTTTTTTTTATCACAAAGAGTGATCGTGTGTACGCGGCATGAGACAGAGCACATATATCGCAATCGGAAGCATTGGCATTCCATCAACGTACAGGTGATAGTCGATGCCAAATGCCTCATATGGCACGTCTGTGCCAAACACCCCGGATCCAGCCATGACAGCTACATATACAATCAGAGCCCCATGCCAACAGAATTAGAACAGAACATGTATGGGGACAGCTGGCTGGTTGGTGAGTGACATGGGAGTCAGGCATGACTTCCCCCCCCATGATGCAGAAATCACAAGGGGCACATGCACGACTAACATCCTCGTGTCTTTTACCTTCCAGGTGACTCTGCATATGCTATCTCATGACTCCTATCCGGAACCCCCAAACCCCAGGAGAGGAAAGATACAATGAAGCACACGCCAAAACCCGTGCAGTCGCGGAGCGCACCTTTGGCCTCCTGAAGTCATGTTTCCGATGCCTGGATAAGTCTGGGGGTACCCTGTTGTATTCCCCAAACTTTGTATGCCAGATCATCGGTGCATGTTGCATGCTGCACAACTTCGCAGTGAGAAAGGGCCTGCAGATTGACAAACGCGATGACCTGACCCCCGAACCAGACAACCCCCCCCTAACCGAAGCTACCCCGTCTTCTGAGGGAAGAGCAGCCAGGAGCCAGCTCACATTAGGCATCTTTGCACGTTAAACACACACATTAATCATGGCACAATGAGAATGCATGCATGCACACCACTGTGGTCCCTATATCACACACACCACATCCTCATCAAATTGGATTAGCACAAGCCCACCATGCAGGACTTGTGAGCAGCAACGCCATGCCACGGCTCCAATTACGTCACTGTACATTCAAACACCATTCACACGGACCTGGGGATCACTTCTCCTTGGTCCTGGGGAACCCTTCTCCACCACAAATGAGGGTGACACACCTTTTCCGGCAGGAATGTCACCCCCACATTCAAAAAGAATTCACAACCCAAAAAAAAATTGCACAGCACCCAAAAAAAATGACCAGAAAAAAAAAAAAAAAACAGAAAAAAAAGAAACTACCGCCGCTGGCGTGACCCATGCCTGGGGCTGCCACTGCCATGGCCCCGGCTCCTCAGGGCAGACTCATGGAGGGAGGTAATCCGGGGAAGGAGGAGCATCCCCTGGTCTCTGCCCACCTGGCGGCCTGCCCTCCAAGGCCACGGCAATTCTGGTCAGGCCAGCATTGATTGTTGCCGTATTGGCCTGGATAGCCTGGGTGAGGGCCCGCACATCCTGACCAAGGGCCCGCACATCCTGACCAATGCCTGCTGTGATAGCCTGCTGTTCATTTAGGCAATTGATCAGAGCCAGGGAGTTGCAGGCCATGTCCCCAACTGTATCCTTTATGGAGGACAGGCTCTCCTCCATCAGCCCCAATGTCTGTCTGACCTGTCCCAGATGGTGGGTCTGAAGGGCCTGGTCCCTTCTCAGGTTGGCAGGCAGAACCTCAGCCACCCCCTAGTCTTGTGGGTTGCCTTCCTGCCTCCAGATGAGGCTTGTGGCCGGGGAAAAGGGGAGCCCTTTGGGAGGGAAGCCCTGTTGGAGGAGGAGTGGGAGGGGCTACCCCTGATGGGGGCCTGGCTGCTGCCAGCCATAGGGGAAGACTCCTCCAAAATAATCAAGCCATTCCCTGACATGACCTCCTCCTCCTCCTCAACCTCCTCAGAGGACTCCGGCCTTGTCTGGGGGTCTTCCTCTGACTGTTGTCCCTGGGATTGTGCGGTCAGGCCAGATGGCCCAGCACCCTCCTGCACATCTGTGGATGACACAAAACATTCACAGGTTGGAGGATCCACACACTTGCCACATATTCCCTCCCCCCCCCCACACACATGCTACACACTAGATAGAAACAAAAAAAAAACGTACCTGGCCTCACGGCCTCCTGACTGGAGTTAAAGCCAGAAGAGGTGGTGGGGGTAATGGCGCTGTCACTAGTATGTTGTTTGCTGAGCCAGTAACCGAACCCAAATGGGTAAGTGCGGGCTTTAATGGGACAACATTCCCTAAAAAATATACATGTTTGTAATACAAAGTGCCAAATAAATAATAGTAATAATAATGGATGTGTGTAGGCACAGATGGTAGTACCTCTAAATGCCACCAGAGGTAAAGTTGCAGAGATATATTGGTATAGTCCACTACTGTGATAAGTCTGTCTATCCGTGCCTAAACATAATACAATGTAAACTTATATGAAGATCTTAGTAAATGCACAAGACCTTGGGTTCATATACACATCATATTAAATAGTACAGAGACAGTAAATATAAATTAAAAGTCCATATAATGTATGACAGGTGAAATGGTGGTCAAGGTGCTCCTATTTGGATAGGTAGTAGGCAGTATAACTAGTGACTTTCACAGTGGGTCCGGTGTTCCCCCTTATGGGTCCCCACTCACCAGAAGCACTCACCCCTGCTGGGGTAAAATGCGTGTTAGTCAGCGTGTTGCTCCAAACTGCCGTGAGTCCTTTCCTTGAATTGCACCGATTCCTGATAGATCACCTGGGCTCCTACAGTATGTCCTTGGTATGTATGGTTGGTAATATGAGGTTCAGTGAGTATTCTCCTCTGCCGCCAGATCCAGCAACGTCTCCTCTCAACTGCGAAAGTCACTGGTTATACTGCCTACTACCTATCCAAATAGGAGCACCTTGACCACCATTTCACCTGTCATACATTATATGGACTTTTAATTTATATTTACTTTCTCTGTACTATTTAATATCATGTGTATATAAACCCAAGGTCTTGTGCATTTACTAAGATCTTCATATAAGGTTCGGTTACTGGCTCAGCAAACAACATACTAGTGACAGCGCCATTACCCCCCCCACCTCTTCTGTCTTCTCCATATACCCCCTCTGGGGAGTTATATTTAGGGGGGGCTGCAGTCCCACACTTTCACTAGTCCTATCACCCTCTATTAGATTTTCCTAAGCGCAGCTTTTCCTCTTTATATATGGAGTTAAAGCCAGGCAGCCCCTCCACTTGCTGCCTGTTTAAGGTCTGGGCCACCGCACGCTCCTCCTCAGTCAGCCTAACAGGGCATGGTGGGCCCCCTCCAGTGGCCCTGGCATGGGCTGCAATCTTGTCCAGCTTCCCACGGACCACACGCCGGAGATCATTAATCTTCTTTTGCATCCCCTGGCGTGTCCAGGTTCCCCCCCCAATGAGTTTACCTCGTCGTGATGGTCTGCAATATCTCAGCCTTCCTGGCCGGGGTGGTGTTGGCACTCTCCGGGCCGTGCAGGAAACGGCCATATTGGGTAATGGCCCTGGCAAGAATTGCCTTCTCCCGCAAAGAAAAATTTTACTTTTGCTTCCTTTCACTCATGTTCTCACAAACTGGAACCAAAACATCACCAAAAATCAGTCACCAAAAATCAGTCACCCAAAAAGTATCAAAAACAGCCACCAAACAACACTCTGAAAACCACTATACAAAACAGTCAACAAATATCTCCAAGACAAGTCACAAACCCACAAACGCGAACAAACAACAGAACAAAAGCACCTTGCAGTATAGGAAGGGATACAAATTGGATGTACTTTTGCAAAGGAAGGGCGTTTGTCTCTGTCTATTTAAGCTCTCTGCGTAGCTCACTAAGTTGACCGGGCCTAGTTCCATTCTAACTGATTGCGCCGTGCCGAGTTGTGAGCATGAGCAGAGAGGTGCTGACCATGGTCTGCTTCATGTGCGAATGCGCAATCCGGCCTGCCCTTCATTTGCATGGGGTCACAGCTCATTTAAATGGAACACGCCCACGTCCTTCCCAATTTGAATTACACTGCCTTACGCCTCGGAAATTATGTTGCACCGGCGCAAATTTGTGCGCAAATACTACGAGGATACGGTGCTTGTGCCTCCAAATTGAGACGGTGTAACGGTGCTACGCCGGTCAATATATGCGCCAATGTACGTGAATCTGGCCCATTGAGATCAGTGTTTGAGAGCCTGTAACCTAAAATGTGTGTGTATATATATATTTTTGTTTTTTATAATATTATTTTAATCTAAAAAAAAAAATAGAAAAAAATTATATTTAATAATCTAGAACTCTGTTTTTGTGTATATATTTGGATTATATCTCAATAAATATATACATTTAAACAAACACATTTTTACATACAGACAAATACACATACATAGATAGTAAAATAGATAAATATATCTATCTATCTCTATATGTGTATGTTTGTTTGCCAGTGTATTTATATTTGTATTATTTATCAATAAATATATAAATTTAACAAAAGTTACAGATTATTACATCTAATATTTTTTTAAATCTTTTTATTTAAAAATATAATTAAAATATATTCACGTACATTGGCGCATATATTGACTGGCGTAGGGCACCTCCTTTACGTTAGACCGGCACAATGTACAGGCACAAGTACCGTATCCTCGTAGTATTTGCGCAGAAATTTGTGCCGGTGCAATGTAATTTCGGATGCGTAAGGCGGTGTAATTCAAATTGGGAAGGACGTGGGCGTGTTCCATTGAAATGAGCCGTGACCCCATGCAAATGAAGGGCCGGCCGGATTGCGCATGCGTGCATGAAGCAGACTATGGTCAGCACCTCTCTGCGCATGCTCAGAACTCGGCACGGCGCAATCAGTGAGATTTGAACTAGGACCGGTCAACTTAGTGAGCTCGGCACAGTGCTTAAATAGACAGAGAGAAATGCCCTTCCTTTGCAAAAGTACATCCATTTGTTTCCCTTCCTACAGCAAGGTGCTTTTGTTCTGTTGTTTGTTAGCGTTTGTTGGTTTGTGACATATCTTTGAGATATTTGGTGACTGTTTTAGATAGTGTTTTGTAGAGTGATTTTTGTATTTTCTGTGTTTTCTTTGCGTTGTTTTTTTTTATTATTTATATTTTTGCTGGGCTTTTTTTTTTTTTTTTGCTGGGCATTTTTTTTATTTTGGATTTTTTTTTTTGTGACTGATTTTGGAACGTGGGGGTGACATTCCTGCCGGAAAAAGGGTGTCACCCTCATTTGTGGTGGAGAAGGGTTCCCCAGGACCAGGGAGAAGTGATCCCCAGGTCCGTGTGAATGGTGTATGAATGTACAGTGACATAATTGGAGCCTTGGCATGGCGTTGCTGCTCACAAGTCCTGCATGGTGGGCTTGTGCCAATCCAATTTGATGAGGATGTGGTGTGTGTGATATAGGGACCACAGTGGTGTGCATGCATGCATTCTCATTGTGCCATGATTAATGTGTGTGTTTAACATGCAAAGATGCCTAATGTGAGCTGGCTCCTGGCTGCTCTTCCCTCAGAAGATGGGGTAGCCTTGGTTAGGGGGGGATTGTCGGGTTTGGGGGTCAGGTCATCTCGTATGTCAATCTGCAGGCCCTTTCTCACTGCGAAGTTGTGCAGCATGCAACATGCACCGATGATCTGGCATACAAAGTTTGGGTACAACAGGGTACCATGGGGGGTTCCGGATAGGAGTCATGAGATGGGGTCCCAGTGCATATGCAGAGTCACCTTGAAGGTATAAGACAGGAGGATGTTAGTAGTGCATGTGCCCCTTGTGATTTCTGCATCATGGGGGGGACAGTCATGCCTGCCACCCATGTCACTCACCAACCAGCCAGCTGTCCCCATACACGTTCTGTTCGAATTCTGTTGGGATGTGGCTATGATTGTATATGTAGCTGTCATGGGTGTCATGGGTGGTGCCATGTGTTGGGCTGGTGATGTCCTCCTGCAGGGTTGTGGTTTATTCCATGATGGCATGAGGGGTGAATCTGAAGATGCAATACACCTCATAATCACTCATGCCAAAGAGGTCTATGCGTGTGCAGTATATCCTCTCCCGTGCCCTCCACCGTGCCCTCCTCCTTCTGCGCTCATCTAAAGTCAGTAGTATAGCTATGAGCAAGGATGCCCCTAGCATGTTGGCATACAGATTGTTGTCCTGCAAGTATGGCTGCTCAGCTCGTCCCTAACGGTGTTGCTTTAGCTGATATGTAGACGGATTGTCTCATTTTAAGCCTGCTTTTATATGGCCTAATTTTAGACAGGACGTGCAGCTGATGCGCACAGCGCATAGCCTGCGCCGCACAAACTTACTTTTGTGGATCAATCACCGTATCTCCCTCATTTGCATATTTGCCTACAAAATCAATGGTGTGTCTAGTGCATTTTTTGCACGCACGATGTGCCGGTCTATCAAAGTTACATTGGTCGAAAAATTCTAGATTTCTGTCGTATATCGTTTTGGGGATACGGCGCATAGATACGCAGGCGCATATTTCCAATTACGCATGGGGCATCTCCTGATACTCCGGCGTAAGTGCTTTGTGAATCTGGCCCATATTTTTTTAATATATATATATTTTTTTTAAATATATATTTTTTTGCTAACTATATCAACTATATACATATATTACATTTTTTTAAATAATTATATATATTTTTTATATTATATTTGCAGAAAAAAAAATATGAACCTTTCAGTGTCAAGTTTATATACACCTTAGAAATGGTAATTATTTATTTTTACAAAATTATTTTAATTGTTTAAATATTTAAAATAACTTTTTCTTTTAAAGAAAATAACAAAGAACAGATGGACGGCCGCACACCGGAAAAAGCATAAGCAGACACCAGATACACAGCCATGAATAAGCAAAAACCAAGTTTTAAACGCGTCGGCTGTTTTCTGATTCTTGCTGTGTATCTGTGGTGCCTGCTTATGCTTTTTCAATAAAGACAACTCAAGAGTTTTCCAGTGAGCGTGCGGCCGTTCATCCGTTCTTTGTTATTTCCATTGCCTAGTGCATTGCCAGCACCAGCATATACCTGGACTGATCCATGAGTGCACTTGGGATTTCCCTGGAGCGGTGAACCCCACTTAACTTTGTCTTTTAATTTTTAACAATACTTTTTAGGATAACAGTCCAAGAAAAAAAAGAGTAAAATCAATGAGCTACCGAGCTCTCTCACAGGAAGAAAGAGTAAGTATTTTTTATTTAAATTTAATATTTTTGTAAATATTATTTCTAATATTTTGTTGTTACAGTAATAATACATGTAATATATGTAGATAGATATAATTTTCAATTATATATATATATATTATATATATATATATATATATATATATATAATTATTTAAAAAAACACACATACACACACCACAACGTCTCACTATTTTAATATATTTCTATATTAAAAACTAGCCACCTAGACAGATGTAATTAAAAATATATTTTTTTATTAGTTACTATTTTATCTCATATTTATTTATGTCAAAATATTTAAAATCTCACCCTATATCAGGGGTGGCCAAACAGTGGCCCGTGGCCACATGTGGCTCGCGGAGACCTGTGATTTTTCCCGCCACCTCCTGCTCTGGAATGGCATGTTGGCAAGCCCATATCGTAGTTTTTGACCCGCCATACCAAAATATGAGTCTTCACCACAAACCGATGCTTTCTCTACAGCGTCAGCTTTTGCCACAGGTGTACTCTATGGCAAAGTTCAGCTAACACGCAGGATAAACACAGTTTCACTATGATTCACCCGCGGTCTAGGTAAACATCAGCACATCACTGTTAAAGCAGCCTTAGGCCCTATTCACACGATCAGCCCACCCAAATCGGACCTTCAATTCACGTCTGTTTACTAATGCCTACCTCCAATACGCAAAAATCAAAAGGGAATTTTAACCCTTCCATCAAGGCGGATTGGAGGGCCTATAGAGTAGCCGTAACCTCTTATCTGCCCTCTAAGCTCATTGTGGCCTCTCGACTGGCTACCAAGTTGCTTTAGTGGCCCCCACCCTTCAAAATGTTGGCCACCCCTGCTCTATATCATTCATTATTTTTGTCATTTTATAATATTGTAAGTAATATAAATATAAACTATATTAAAAAAAAATGTTAAAGGTTGCAATATGTATTGTTATTTTTTAACAATGTTTATTAAGAGACTGCTCAAAATATAAGAAAGTCAAAGACCAATGTAAGATAAATTTCAATTATCTATTAAAAAAATGTTTTATTATGTATTTCAGAGAGGTATAATAGTTTCTCGATTATTGGAGAGCTATTCTAGCAATTCAAATGAACAGGCCTTCCAGGATAATCCACGGGGCACCCATAACTGTTCTACCCTTTTCTGCTTCTCAAACTGAAGACAGTTCAAGCGAGAGAATAGGAAACAGACAATGGTGTATCTGTGATTGTTTTATCCCAATGCCTACACACATAGGGCCAGATTCTCAAAGAATACCCTGCGGCGTAGCGTTAGGCATTTACACTACGCCGCCGCAATGTACTAGAGCAAGTGCTTTATTCTCTAAGCACTTGCTCCGTAGTTTGCATGGGTATCTGAGATACCCCGTTGTATCGCCTCTGAGAATCTGGCCCTTAGAATCCGTTTGTTGAAGAGAACTTCCACTAGTTGAAGCCAATATCCCAGAGCACAGGTGTCAAACTGGCGGCCCTCCAGCTGTTACAGAACTACAAGTCCCATGAGACATTGCAAGACTGACAATTACAAGCATGACTTCTGCACGCAGAGGCATGATGGGACTTGTAGTTCTGCAACAGCTGGAGAGCCAGCAGTTTGACACCCCTGTCCCAGAGGGAATGAGTTGTATGACAACTGCCCCTATCTTTATTTCGCAATATGCAACCCAGGCACATGTTTACATCACGTACATGGCAATCCACATACAAGAACGACCTCTAATTGATGCAGACAACAATAGGTATATTTTTAAAAATATATATGTTAAAAAAATGTATATATATTTTCTAGTATTTAATTTATTAATGTATTTTTTTATTTAATTTTTTTAAGGCAACTAAGGAAAACAGCATATCGTTCATTTATCGGGTGGATTTACGGCTTTCTGGGCAAAGGAAACCGAAAAGTGATTCCGTCATGTGTAGTTAAATCTATTCGAGAGGCATTTCCTGATCCAAATGGATCCTATGTTGGTTTCATGTACGCTGACGACTACGATGCCTCTCAAATGGCTTTTCATTAAATTTCTATATTTAGTATTATTAAAATTTTGTTTGGTGGTTTGTTGAATTCTATTTTATTACTTTAAATTTTTATTTTCATTTAAATATATAATAAACTATTTTTTTGGTTTAATAGTATTGTTTGCTTTTTTTAAATGTATTTGATTTTTTAGTAAAGTTTGAATATTTTGTCAATGTATTAGCATCTTATTTAATACAAATAAAAGATCAGACACAATTGCACAAAACGTAAATTTTATTTAAAAATAAAAACAAACATTTTTATATTAAATATAAATAAGATTTATAAACAACTATTTAAAATAAATATTACAGCAAACAAAATATAAACGGTCAACTATGTTTTTTTACAAGTTATGTTGTGTAAAAAAAAAAAAAAACATTTTATTTTTTTCTTTTCAAAAACCTTGTCATGTATTCTTTGACAACAAGACTTTTTTCAGGCCTCTCAATTGGCGCAATGTTTTTAGGCATATCTGGATTTTTGGGTACCCAAGAACTGGTTATGGTTCCCTCAACAATCCGTATCATGTCCTCCATCACTTTTAAAGCATAGCTGTTGTCCATTTTTTTTCATAGACGTTCCGCACGATCCACTGTTTTCGACCTTTTGGAAATTTCATCTTTTTTTTTTGTCAGAGCAGGTTTCTGCATCACATTGTGATTGTGGCATAAAGCTGCCAGTTTTGTTCTTGCTTCCATAGAGTCAAATTTGTAGTGTATTCTTTTTGGCCGAAATTTAAGAATCATACTGTGGTATGTCTCCAGAATCCCGGTTTTACAAAAAAAAGTTAGATGTTTTTTGTCCTTGAGCAATTGGTCATCGAGAACAATTGTGGTCAATGCAATGTATGCAGGTGAGTTTCGGTTTAACCAGGTAATAGGATGGTCATCCACACTGATAGGATCATGTAAGCATCTGTACTTTACATTATCGATTTCCCATTCATGTTCATCCAGTACATGATGTAGTAGTGATTCCCAAACGGTTTTGAAAACGTGTTCATTTCTGTTACAATGACTACTACAGTAATACAAATGATTCTGAATGGGTTTAATCCATGGCATTATCTCTTCGTTGATCCTTTTTTTTGCAATGAAATTAAAATTTTTACGGAACCTTTTAACATAATGCCATAAGTCGAATTGGTGACTAATGTTTTTATATTTTTTATCGGTTGCAAGTAATTTTTGAATTCCAGTGTGCCTATCCATTCCCACAAATTGAATATCCAAATCATTTTCCAATATGCGATCTAAACATGTTGTAAAACCCAGCTTCTCCATCGCAACTGAAGAATTTGTTTGCGTCACCTGCACCATTTCAAAGTCCACAACTTTTTTTGAATCAATATCAATGAACGTGTACTTGGCGGAGAAGCCTGGGCTGTCACATTGCCCATCACCAATCTTAATTGTGGTTGATTATCTATCTCAATAGTAACATCTTCTTTTTCGATTTCCCAGCTAACATCAATGGCTTTAAAGATATACTGGTTTTGAGAGCGATAGTAAGATGTTTTCCCAAAGATAGCTATGCCGCAAAGATCAAACATATCACAGACTTTGGCATAGCTACCTCCGGAGACAGTGATCGCACCTGCAAGCAATATATTTCCAGCACAGTAATTTTAAATTTTTGTCTGACTATCCCAAAGTTTTAAACGATAATTGTCGGTACAGGTGGAAAACACTGATAGCATGGTACCTATGCTTTGTTTGTCCAAATGTTTGATTTTGCAGAAGCAACCAAAGTCAGGGCAATTCATTGAATAGAGGAGTTTGTCTAAAGATTTTTAAAAGACAATAAAAAAAATTCTTTAACCAAACTTAACTGATGTCGTATTGTTTCCTTGATTTCAATTTCCACTTCATCTATACTCTCACAAAAACTAAGATCGTTTTTCTGGGGAGTTTCACAGTCAGATTCATGAAAGCTCTGTTCATCCTCATAATTCAATTTTCTTTTACTCGGAATTTCTGGGGATTCTAGATATGTGTGGAAAAGTGGCTGTGTTCTCCTTGGTCTTTTTGAAGGGGGAGAAGCGGTTGACGTGGAGGGAGAAATATCAATGAGAGGTTGCACTACAGGGAACATTGCATGACTAACCGGTGTAGACATTACTGTTGGTGACATTGGACATTCCTCTTTCCTAGAATATGCGTGATCTAAAACAACATCACGTGGGGTGGCGATGTTGGAATAACATGGTTCAGAGGGAACAAAATCTTACGTATTTTGTGTAGTTTGCGTGTTGACTTCAGTCCGTAAAACATTTTGTAATTGAGCAGAAATATGACAATTGCATGAACAAGTTTGATTTTCAATGGCAGTTGTATCGGTACTGGCCCTCATTCCTTCTTTTGTCCATAATTTTTTTAGTTTGTTCAGCCACTTCTTTCCAGTAATTGTTGGTGTAGCAACATCAGTAAAGATGGTAGGTACCGCTTCTGGGAGGAGTCTTCTTTGCATTCCACGCATTGTAATTGAGGTTCAAAGTGGGCAGAACATAATCGATAGTTGTCTGAGCCTAAGTCGTTTTTGATTATGGGTACATACTCCTCAACCATTCCTGGCTCCATCCCTGCATTTTCTAACCAAAGTTTTATGCGCTCATCTTCCTTTGGAAATGTAAAATAACTGATTTTATTCCCTTTGTCATCTTTTACGGTCTTGTTTGGGCAATACTTTCCCATGCATGCAGGCATATCTACTGGATACATAATAGTCAACAAAATTAATAATCCAATATTTTAGTATAATCAGAAAAGTCAGTCTCCTTCCCCTCTTTCTCTACTAGTCTCCCTCTCCCCTATTTAGTCCACTAGTTCCGCTCTACCCCACACTCCATCCCTTACCCCCCCAACATGTCCCAATGTCCCCCCCCCTCCCCTCTCTAAACCCTCTCCCCCTCTCTCCCTCCGTCCCCTATTCCATCCCCCCTCCTCCATTAGAGATTTATTTCACAAATGCATAAAAAATATTTGTAAATTAACTTTATTAGAAAAATATACAATACAAAATATAATAAATAAGTAATTTACAATAGTTTTAAAATCTATCTTAGTGAAAAAAAATAATGAGAAAGAATAAAATAGTAAGACAAACATAGAGAAAGAGAGG